>JAOPHQ010005755.1:0-50000 GCA_030340625.1 Merluccius polli | reverse complement strand
TGGATGGGTAATTAAATGGATGGATGGATGGGTGGATGAGTGGATGAATGGATAGATAGATGCATGGATGGATGGGCCGACAGATGGATGGGTAATTAAATGGATGGATGGGTGGATGAGTGGATGAATGGATAGGTAGATGCATGGATGGATGGGCCGACAGATGGATGGGTAATTAAATGGATGGATGGGTGGATGGGTGGATGAGTGGATGAATGGATAGACAGATGGATGGATGGATGGGCCGACAGATGGATGGGTAATTAAAAGGATGGATGGGTGGATGAGTGGATGAGTGGATGAATGGGTGGATAGATGGATGGCCTGATGGATGGATGGCCGGTGGGATGGATGGATATAGATCTGAAGAGGAGTGACAATCAAAGACCAAATAATTGGAGCGAGGGAGAGGGGGAGAGGGGGGGAGAGAGGGGGAGACATATGTTGCTGCATTGAGCCCCTGTGCCGCGGCGCGTCCCTGCGTTTTACAAGCCGTGACAGCGCGGCAGTTAATTTAATTGTGAGTCATTGGGCGAGATTAAAAGCAAACCTGATTTATCAGTTGGTCCAATGTTTGAGGCCAGAGGGAGAGAGAGAGGGAGAGAGAGAGAGAGAGAGGGAGAGAGAGAGGCGGTCTGTGACCACACAACACCCTCTTCTCTTCTCTCTTTTCCAGCTCCCTCCATCCTCCTCTCCTTCCCTCTTCCGTTCCAACACACTCCATCTCCATCCACCCGCTTGGCCTCCATCTCTGTCCAGTGTCCATCTCATCACCCCCCCCCCCCCTCTCCCTCCCCTCCCTCCCCTCCCTCCCTCCCTCCCTCCCACGCTGCTGTGACTGTGGTAATAAATTGCGGTGGCCGCTACTATTGATCAGGGCCGCTTTGCCATAAAGGAGCATCTCTTATGGTCTTCATTTTAATCTCGCTGCCCGGCAACCTCCAAGAAAGCGGTCCGCCGTTCACTTCTCTGGCGCTTTCTTTTTTCGATTTATTTTTCCGTCTCTTGTTTGCATGCGCACACACACACACACACACACACACACACACACACACACACACACACACACACACACACACACACACACACACACACACTTTATATGTATATAGATAGATATACATACATATAAAACATGCACCACTTTCGCTAACATAACCATGTAGGCCTTTATACTGTATATGGTTATGTGTACTGCAACAAACAACAACAAATGAAATTCAATCAATTCCAATACAAAGCGATCGTTCATGTCGCACACAATGACCGAAAATACAAATTGAATAATAGTCGAACGTGAAGCGAAGCTATAGGTGCGGTCCGCCGACGCGCTGAGCCGCTCTCGCCGTCCCCGGACGCCCTCAGATTGGTTTTAAGGGATGTCAATGTGAAGGAATCGATGTTTCTTAGCATGCATCATTCAACGGCCAAATACACTCCTGGAGCGGCTCCTCTCCGCCTCACACACTGCCAGCTTGGACCCGCTCTCCGCATTTATCTCTGCCTTTTGACAAAAAAAGAGAGAAAAAAGAGAGAGAGATGTTGAAGAAAATCTTTAACAAAGAACAGTTGCAGTATAGGGGGACGCTGGAGAGATTAATGAATGTCGATCTTGTATCTCTCTCGCTGTATCTCTCTCTCTCTCTCTCTCTCTCTCTCTCTCTCTCTTTCACTCTCTGGCTCTCTCTCTTTCACTCTCTCTCTCTGTCTGTCTCTCTCTCTCTCGTTCACTCTCTCTCTCTGTCTGTCTCTCTCTCTGTGTCTGTCTCTCTCTCTCTCTCTCTGTCTGTCTCTCTCTCTCTCTCTCTCTCTCTCTGTCTGTCTGTCTGTCTGTCTGTCTGTCTGTCTGTCTCTCTCTCTCTCTTTCTCTCTCTCTCTCTCCCTCTCTGTCTCTCTCTCTCCCTCTCTGTCTGTCTCTCTCTCTCTCTCTCTCTCTCTCTCTCTCTCTCTCTCTCTCTCTCTCTCTCACTGTCTCTCTGTCTCTCTCACTGTCTCTCCCTGGCGTTCTGTATTTCTCTCTCTCAATGTTGTGCTCTCTCTGTCAATATCTCTCCATCTCACACATAAACTTGTTTTCTATTGCCTTCCCCATTCCAAAGAAACACACACACAAGCAGACACACACACACACACACACACACACACACACACACCAACCGCCGCTCTCCTCTCCGCAGGCAGTGTGTAGACCGAGGCGGAGGCTCCACAGGCGGTCTGGACAGAAACACTCACATCCACCGTCCCTCTCTGAGTCACCAGAACGGGGGAACTGCTAATTCCTCCGGGAGGAAAGCGAGAACGAGAGGAGAGAAAGAGAGGGGGAGCGAAGGAGAGGGAGTGGAGCGGGAGAGAGAGAGAAAGAGAGAGAGAGAGAGAGTGACAGAGAGAGAGAGAGAGAGAGAGAGAGAGAGAGCCAGAGAGAGAGAGAGAGAGAGAGAGAGCTAAGCTGACTCTTGCCAGCAGTTCAGTGCCAACCCAATACTTAATACTAAAAATGCTGAATAAAAATCTTTAAACTAGGACAAAGGCCAGCATAAAAATGATAATGGAAAGATGTCCCAGTGCGCTAAAAGTCATTTTTTTAAAGAAAAATAATCTTTTCATTTGTGCTTTTCATTAGCACAAAAGCACAAAAGTGGAATCAAAAAAGCATAGCTCTTACTTAGCGTCGCGCGGTTTGCCTCGATAGGGCCTGGATAGCTTAGCGGCTAGGTTAGCTTGACTGCCGGCCCTGAAAGCGACGGGTTCAAGTTCGGGTTCAAACTCCAATATATCCGCACGTCTACCCGCAGGCTACCCTTGAGCAAGGCGGTCCAACAACCCCTATACCTGCTCCCTAAATCCCTCATTATGTTTCTGGCCAATTAGCATCACAGTGTTTTTACCTCCGCATGAACTAACTCTGTGATCCATGTGTCCTGCATGTTTTTGGTAAGTCAACTGTGTGTGTGTGTGTGTGTGTGCGTGCGTAATAATTGTAGGTTTGCGTTGCGCTCCCGAGGTCCGCCCGGTATTATTGTCTGTAAATAGGATCTCTGCTGGCTCCGCCGAGGAGCTGCTTTATGACTCATGCCATCTGGAAAAATTAATAAATAAACAATAAACCGAACGAGAACTAACATTTATTTGAAAGATTTTTTTGTTCGTCCCCCACAGGCTCTCCCAGTGGTTCGGATGTGGCTACGAAATAAGCGCGCGGCGGTATAACTCTCCATATAACGGTGTAGTTAAGCGTACTGCGTTAGCGTGATGTCATCGCTACAGTGAGTCATGTGTTAAATATGAGTCAGGCCCAGAAAACTTGTTGTATAACAATAAAGCGAAGACTATTACTTGTGTCTGTTAGACTGTTGACAAGTGACGCGTCTGTCTTCTTCTCCGTGCGCCTGTCTGTGTGAATGACAGACTTGCTTGCGCTACAATGAGATGAGCTGCGCTTCATTAACCCCAGGTGACATCCGGGTGTCACAGCGGCGGTACAGGACCGTAATTAGCGGCGCCGCTCACTGCTACCGTTTGATTATCAGAACAATACGGTCACAAAAGGAATATGGAAATGTCTTTTAAAGTATACTGAACCCTCTCAGCCCTGCTCATATGCAGTAGGTCCATTTTTGTACCAAAGGATATTCAGTGACGTTTCATCGTTTTGGGTGTTGAACTGGTGAACACATAAGTTGGATAACAGTCAGATCTTCACAGTTGAGGTCCAGGTCTTCTCGGTCCAGCACTGGTGGTCATCTCAGATGTACTTTGTGGTGCAGGCATCACAGGCGTGCTTATTTTTTAGTTGTATGTTCGAGGGTACATGTCAGAGTCTAGATGCACACTTCTAGGTTTGAGTTGATGTTGAGGTTTTTTCTAATGCTTGGTAGTAATTCTCAGGACTTGGTGGCCTGCGGTGCGTCGCAGAGAAACTATCTTCGCTCCGTTTCACACTGGATCGCCGGAAATGCGATGTCCATCGCACACTTTTTTCCCTTCGGTATTTTCTGATATTTTTGCAACGTGTGCAAAAAGAGAAACCCATAGGAAACTTTCCATTAGCGCTAAGGCCTGTTACCTGACAAAGCCGCCAGTCGATACGCGCCAGCGGACTCACCGCCAACAATGACGGTCGGACCTATTTGAGGAACCAAAACAGTATTTTAAGAAATGAAAAGAACTACGGTCCACGAAATCGAACGGAAGCGGAGGAGAATCGGGCCGCCGGCGGGGTTGAGGTCGAAGCCCTAAAGAGGGGATTTCTTCAGTGCATTTCCTTATGGAAGTGAGTTCTGCTGATCAAAACAAAAAGCGATGTTTGCTCGGGCTTCAGCGGGAATTGACTGTGCTGAGCCAGACAGAGGTGAGGAGGGGAGGGAGTCCTACCTCCCATCTCTCCTCCCCTCTCCTCCCTCTCCTCTCCCTCCTTCCTCCCCTCTCCCCCCCTTCCCCCTTCCGCCTTTCTGTCTTTCGCCTTCTTCCCTCTCTTCCCTCTCCCTTCTTTCCTCCCTGCCTCTCTCCCTTCTCCTCCTCCCTCCTTTCCTCCCTCCCTCTCTCCCTTCTCCTCCTCCTCTTCCTCCCTCTCCCCTCTCTCCAAGGAACAGGATGCTTTGCTAACGGCACGTCAGCAGCAGTCAACCTCCCACCCCCACCGCTCCCTCAGCACCCCCCTGCACTGCAGCAGCTCCTTTAATTGGTCGTGGTCTGCAAAGCGCTCGGCAGGATTGCGAGAACCCCCCGCCTCCCCCCCCCCCCACCCCCCCACCCCCCCCCGCCCCCCACCCACCACCACCATCCGTCTCCCCCCACATCCCCTCAGCCTCCCCTCAGCGGACCACCCTCCAACTCCCGCCGCGCGGCCGCCACATCCACGCATCTGTCCCACAGCTTCTTCTCGCCCCCCCTTGTCATTAGCGTAATGCCCCCCCCCCCCTTTTCCCTCGCCCACCCGCGAGCCAAGGAAAGATTCCCCCCCATGAACACACAGAGGGTCGTCTGGGGCGGGGGGGGGGGGGGGGGGGGGGAGTGGGTGGAGGGAAGGTAGAGGGAAACGGTATGAGTCACGCAAAACACAAGCGTCGGCGCTTCTCTGAGGGAGAGAGAGAGAGAGAGAGAGAGAGAGAGAGAGAGAGAGAGAGAGAGCGGGACGTCAGAAAGTGTTGCTTGCTGCTGCTATTTATAAAAAGACAACAGTGTTTTTTTTTCTTCTTCTTCTTCTTCTTCTTCTTCTTCTTCTTCTTCTTCTTCTTCTTCTTCTTCTTCTTCTTCTTCTTCCTCCTTCCTCCTTCCTCCTTCCTTCTTCCTCCACTGACCCGTATGCTATAACCACCCTGTGTTTTGATTCCCGACCCGCTCTTTCAAACCCCACTTCCTGGTCTACCTTCGCTGTCCTGTCCCGTAAAGAAAAACAAAAAAAAAGACATGAATTTTTTGTAGAAATATCCAAACTGTTCGGTGTGTAAAGTCAGTGCGCTGCTATATGAGTAATCTGGGATGCGCTCACACAAACGCCCTCGCCGTGCCAAGTCGAAGTGAAGTGGGCTATTTAAAAAATGATTCATGTGAAGTAAGTGTGAAAGGGATTGCAACCACTAATCTCGGAGCGAGGGGAGGGAGGGAGAGATGGGAGGCGGGAATCCCTCCCCCTCCTCACCTCCGTCTGCCTCAGCCCAGTCAATTTCTGCTAAAGCTCGAGCCAACAACCGCTTTTTTGCTTTGATCCCCCCCCCCCCCCCCCCCCGAAATTCAGTCTCATTGTTCGGCGTAAATTCAGTTTGAGCTCAATTTGTGAGACTAAATCACCACTGACTACTTTTGGATTTGTCCTATAAAAGACTGCTTAACGCTCGGCACACTATTCTTACCGGGATCGCCCTTGTTGTGTGTTTTTTGTGTTTTTTTTCCCGTGCTTTCCACACTGCGGCCGTGTCTAGACGGCGGCGTGTGTATTTTGTATTATGCGTCTCCTTTGAAACCCGATAATATGCTGTCAATATTGTAATTATCTCATTGTGATCACACAAAGGGAGTTTTTGAGTAAACTAAACCCCTTTGTAAAGACAAGTGTTCGTCAACAACGTTGATCTATGCCACAATATCGCCGTATAATTCCTATTTAGACGTCTAACAGATGTGTTTGTGTGTATGCGTGTGTATGTTTATGTGTGTGTGTGTGTGAGCGAGTGTGTATTTTGTGTGTGTGTGTGTTTGTATGTGTGTGTTTGTGTGTGTATGTGTGCGCGAGTGTGTATTTTGTGTGTGTGTGTGTGTGTGTGTGTATGTGTGTGTTTGTGTGTGTATGTGTGAGCGAGTGTGTGTGTGTGTGTGTGTGTATGTGTGTGTTTGTGTGTGTGTCTGTGTGAGTGAGTGTGTATTTTGTGTGTGTGTGTGTGTGTGTGTGTGTTTTCCAGGCTGGCTGCTGCACCATGTCCTCTGCCGAGAGTGAGGATTCTTCAGGGTACCATCTGAGTGGTGAGTGAGGTTGACGTTGTCATGACGATGCCCCGTCACCGGCTGTTGCCATGCCTCATCAATGAACACGCATCTCTTAATGCTTAATGCCCCAGTGCTGCAGCCTGCGTGTGTGTGTGTGTGTGTGTGTGTGTGTGCTATCCTGTATAGTGCTATCCTTCAGTACAAAGATAGTCCAGGTCAACTTGCTTATTTATTGGCTTTACAAAAACGTAAATGACAATATTTTGAATATTTCGGATTGAAACTCATTTCTAAAACTTTTTAGATGCTCACTATTATGTACATAAGACCCTAAAGGACATAATTAGAGGGCTGAAATCAAAAAGGACCTGCTGAGACTCTATCTCATGACACTGCTGGGCCACCATACCTTCTCATTTAATCTCATGTAAATAATACGGATGGTGTGAACGGCGGTCTTTATGGCCATGAGGGAAATATCGCTATAATCGTGACAATATGCGTCAGGACATTTTCCAGCATTTTCCATTTGATACAACAATCCCCCCCCCCTTTGTCTGTGTGTTTGTTTGACCTCCAGTGGTGCGTAACCCCCCAGGATGGGAGGCGGGTATCTACCTGGTGGGCTTCCTGGTCCTGCTGGCGGTGGCGGGCCTGAACATCTGGAAGCTCTGGAAGTCGGGAACGTTTCCCGCTCCGTCTCCCTTCCCCAACTTTGACTACCGGTACCTGCAGGAGAAATATGGAAACTCCTTCTCCGAAGTCCGGCAGAAGGTATCGTATCTAGCAGTCCTACTATGTTATAGCAGAACTACTGATCCAGCAGTCCTACTATGTTATAGCAGAACTACTGATCCAGCAGTCCTACTATGTTATAGCAGAACTACTGATCCAGCGGTCCTACTATGTTATAGCAGAACTACTGATCCAGCGGTCCTACTATGTTATAGCAGAACTACCGATCCAGCGGTCCTACTATGTTATAGCAGAACTACCGATCCAGCGGTCCTACTATGTTATAGCAGAACTACTGATCCAGCGGTCCTACTATGTTATAGCAGAACTACTGATCCAGTGGTCCTACTATGTTATAGCAGGACTACTGACCCAGCGGTCCTACTATGTTATAGCAGAACTACTGATCCAGCGGTCCTACTATGTTATAGCAGAACTACTGATCCAGCGGTCCTACTATGTTATAGCACAACTACTGATCCAGCAGTCCTACTATGTTATAGCAGAACTACTGATCCAGCGGTCCTACTATGTTATAGCAGGACTACTGATCCAGCGGTCCTACTATGTTATAGCAGAACTACTGATCCAGCGGTCCTACTATGTTATAGCAGAACTACTGATCCAGCGGTCCTACTATGTTATAGCAGAACTACTGATCCAGCGGTCCTACTATGTTATAGCAGAACTACTGATCCAGCAGTCCTACTATGTTATAGTAGAACTACTGATCCAGCGGTCCTACTATGTTATAGTAGAACTACTGATCCAGCGGTCCTACTATGTTATAGCAGATCAGTAGTGGGGGGAGACGGCACAGAGCCTGGAAACCAACAACTGCAAGGGGTGGAGTTACTCCTTGTTTCCTGTTTCATTACAGAGACAGTCTACCGAAGAAAACTCATTTGGAAAGTGGATGAAGCTTTCAGAGGGATATTTTATGAAGTGTATTTTCTACAGTCAGTTGATTTGAAATGTTTACAGCTTCTTTTTTACAGTTGACTCCTGCTGGCCGAGTGTGTGTTCGACAATCACGCGCTTAGAGATCTCCGCCACAGCATGACTGGTCGAAACAAATATGAAGCGAGAGAAAGTGAGAGCTCGTCTGCCATCAGACTTTAGATATGAATCTAAAGTCTGATTTGTGAGACGAGACCCTCGTTGCTGAATGAATCCATGTGTGAAATGAATGTTAGGTCTGAAAGGTAGAAGGGGGCAGGTCCATGTAAAATTGTAAAGGTGAGCAGGAAGACTTTAAAGTCTAAAATGAATGGGGGCCATTTCAGTGTGGGATTCAACATTCAGTTTCCCCTCCCAGCTAGCGTGTCCATCCAAGATGGCCGCTAGGTGAATAAGGCTCATAGGGATGGTGTGGTCAAACTGATTTGGTTAGGATTCTGGCAATTCATTTGTAATTTGCTAATTACATTGCAGCAGGCCTCGGTTCGATAGGCCGTCTGGGTTCAGCCGGGGAAAACAAGTCAATGACATCCTCCATAACGACGATTCATCGCCCCCCTCCTTCTCGGCCCTTCCCCTCCCCCCCCCCCCTCTCCCTTTCAGAGAGTGGCGGCCAACAACCACCGACGCACCTCCACCACCTCCAGCCGCAAGCCCAGCCTGGCGCTGGGCGAGATCCCCGACGGCCTGCGGGACCTGGCTCACCTGGAGCTGGTGAGCCGGGAGCTGGACCCGGCGGGCGCGGCCCAGCTCAACCGCTCCGTGTCCACCGACTCCCTCAGCTCCGTCTCCTCCATCGCCAACAACTTCGGCCACGACTTCACCGTGGGCCAGCTGGAGGTGACGCTGGAGTTCGAGCCGTCGCGCCACCCGCAGCACCCGCACCACGGCGCCGGGCTGCTCCACGTGGCGCTGCACCAGGGCAAGGACCTGCTGGAGCGCGAGGAGGGGGACTTCCCCGGCTGCTTCATCCGGGTCTCCCTGGGGACCGAGGAGTTTCACGTGGGAGTCACCAAGGTCAAGGAGTGTGTGTGTGTGTGTGTGTGTGTGTGTGTGTGTGTGTGTGAGAGAAAATGGGTGCGTGTGTGTGTGCAAAGACGGCGAAAGGGCCATCATGTTTGTTATCTCATATACGGTTTATATCGGTGTGTGGTGTACTTGTGTGGGAATTGAACTTTATCGCAACTGGTTTACGGTACCGGTAACCGATTCCGCCGCAGTGCAAATCCGGTCTAAATGAGCTGTCACACTTCCATTGGGGAGTGGAGCGATCAAACCGCCACAGTGATGGCTGTCATTGTGGATACAGGCCAGCGTGAGCACAGGATTTGGCTCGATTTCATTGCAATTAAGGTATTAGTTGGGCACAAACACAAGGCCTTAGGTCGCCTAGCTCGGTAACAGTGTGTGTGTGGGGGGGGGGGGGGGAGGGGGGGAGGGGGGGAGGGGGGCGGGGAGATCATTTAAGCTGCGCTTAAGTGATAGGGGCACTTAACTGTTTCCATGCGGTGATAAATCACGTAGATGAGGGGGCGGATCCGTTAGCTCCGGACGCTACCCCTCTCTGCTCATTATATCCCAAAGGCTGAGTCGGCTTCTCGCCGTTCCCTCTGCTGTCCTCTCTGCGTTCGGCAGACGTTGGCGGCGTGTGGATTGGCTCACGCGGCGGCGCATAGCGAAACCTGTTTTTGTATTAGATCGGTCGGTGATCAATAAGTATAGCGTGAGATAGATTTTGTACGTAGACGTGTAACGCCGTAAGCCTGTCCAGCGACCCGGGTGAGAGTCCGACCTCCTGCTCCTACGCCACATGTCATCCTCACTCTCTCTTTCAGCCCGTTTCACTGTCCGTCTTCACTGTCATCGTCCAGAAAGGCGCACACAGCCTATAAAAGCCCATATGCAAGGCAAGGCAGCTTTATATATATAGCGCATTTCATACACAATGGCAATTCAATGCGCTTTACATAAAACAAGAATTGAAATACAATTTTAAAAAAATAACATAAAATAAATAAATAAAAACAACTACAGAAGAATAGAAAGAAAGAAAATACTATAAGAGCAGCATAAAATCATGATTTAAAAGGACATAGTGCAATTAAAATTTACAATTTAAAGTGCTTTGAACAAGCTCAATCATAAGCACAGGAGAAGAGAAGTGTTTTTAACCTGGATTTAAAAATGCTCACAGTTGGGGAAGAGACACTGCAGTATCTGCTCCATCTGCCTGCGCCGTCTGCCTAGCGCCACGCGCTCAACCACATGATCCGGGCTCTAGGCTCGTTGCTCTTGTTTACAGCGGCCCAACGCCGACCTCATCGTCATCTTCATCTGCGCTACACCTTCGTCCCGCCAGGTTGGAGTTGAGCGTATTTATCATTATTGTAGTTATTGTGGCGCTGAAGTGGCGCCGCCGGTGTAATAAAGGCGGTAGCCGCCGCGGCGAAAGGCAAGATTGGTTTCCCCGTGTTGATGTGTAAAACGGAGGCGGGGCAGACGGGAGACATTAGCACCCCCCGCTCAACCCCCAGGGACCCAGCCAACGCACTAGCCAACACGCTAGCCAATGCACTAGCCAACGCGCTAGCCAACACGCTAGCCAATGCACTAGCCAACGCACTGGCCAACGCGCTAGCCAACACGCTAGCCAATGCACTAGCCAACGCACTGGCCAACGCGCTAGCCAACGCACTAGCCAATGCACTAGCCAACATGCTAGCCAACCCACTAGCCAATGCACTAGCCAACACGCTAGCCAACCCACTAGCCAATGCACTAGCCAACCCACTAGCCAATGCACTAGCCAACCCACTAGCCAATGCACTAGCCAACCCACTAGCCAATGCACTAGCCAACACGCTAGCCAACGCGCTAGCCAACGCACTAGCCAATGCGCTAGCCAACACACTAGCTAATGCACTAGCCAACACGCTAGCTAATGCACTAGCCAACACGCTAGCCAACCCACTAGCCAACGCACTAGCCAACACACTAGCTAATGCACTAGCCAACGTGCTAGCCAACGCACTAGCCAACCCACTAGCCAATGCACTAGCCAACACGCTAGCCAACGCACTAGCCAACACGCTAGCCAACGCACTAGCCAACGCACTAGCCAACACGCTAGCCCAGCCTGTCTTGCTCTCCGGCTTGACTCATTTTTTTCATGCTCTTGCTGTCTGTGTCTCACTTTCTCACGCTCTCTCTCTCACTCGCTCTATTGCTCTCTTTGTCTTTCTCTTCCTCTTCCTCTTGCTTTTCTATTTCTCTCTCTCTCTATCTATCTCTCCCCCCCTCTCCCCCCCTCTCTCTCTCCTCTCTCTCTCTCTCTCTCTCTCTACTGATTTACCTGTCTTCATATCTTTCTTGCTCCCTCAGTCTTGCTGTCTTTCTCTCCCTATCTTTTTATTGCTCTCTCTCTCTCTCTCTCTCTCTCTCCCCCTCTCTCTCCCTCTCTCTCTCTCTCTGTCTGTCTGTCTTTCTATCCCTCTTTTGTGTCTCCTGCTGTCTCTCCTCCTCTTTCTTGCCCCATCCAAAATAAATCTCTTCTCCTCTTTCCCCTGCCTCCCATCAAATCTCTCGTTTTTTGTGTCAGTTGTTTTTGTATTGTTTTTTCTTCTTTATCACCCTCTCCTCCTCTACTCCCTCTCCTCCTCTCACTCCCTTTCCTCATCTCCCTCCCTTTCCTCATCTCCCTCCCTTTCCTCCTCTCCCTCCCTCTCTTCCTCCACTCCCTCTCCTTCTCCCCGCTCCCTCTACTCCTCCACTCCCTCTCCTCCTCTCCCTCGCTTTCCTCATCTCCCTCCCTTTCCTCCTCTCCCTCCCTCCTTCTCCCCCACTCCCTCTCCTCCTCTCCACTGCCTCTCCTCCTCTCCCTCCCTTTCCTCCTCCACTCCCTCTCCTTCTCTCCCTCCTTCTCTCCCTCCCTCCCTCCCTCTCTCTCCTCCACTCCCCCTCCTCCTCTCCCTCTCCTCTTCTCCCTCCCTCTCCACCTCCGCTCCCTCTCCTCCTCTTCCCTCCCTCTACTCCTCCACTCCCTCTCCTCCTCTCCGCTGCCGCTCCTCCTCTCCCTCCCTTTCCTCCTCCCTCCCTCCCTCCCTCTCCCCCTCCACTGCCTCTTCTCCTCTCCCTCCCCCTCCTCCACTCCCTCTACTCCTCCACTCCCTCTCCTCTCCGCTTCCTCTACTCCCTACACTTCCTCTCCTCCTCTTCCCCCCCCTCCTCCACTCCCTCTCCTCTTCTCCCTCTCCCTCTCCCTCTCCCTCCCTCTCCTCCACTCCCTCTCCTCCTCTCCCTCCTCCACTCCCTCCCCCTCCTCCACTCCCTCCCCCTCCTCCAATCCCTCTCCTCTCCTCCTCTCCGCTCCCTCTACTCCTCCACTCCCTCTCCTCCTCTCCCTCCCTTTCCTCATCTCCCTCCCTTTCCTGCTCTCCCTCCCTCCCTCTACTCCTCCACTCCCTCTCCTCCTCTCCGCTCCCCCTCCTCCTCTCCCTCCCTCTCCTCCACTCCCTCTACTCCTCCACTCCCCCTCCTCCTCTCCCTCCCCCTCCTCCACTCCCTCTACTCCTCCATTCCCTCTACTCCAGTCCACTCCCTCCTCCTCTCCGCTCCCCCTCCTCCTCTCCGCTCCCTCTCCTCCTCTCCACTCCCTCTCCCACGCTCTCTCTGAGCACACACACGAGTGCCTGCACACACACACACGCTCTAATGCCAAACGTGCACAAACATGGACGCGGCGCTTGACTGCCGGTCATAAGGGTTTAATTGTTTAGCTTTTTATTGTTATTCTTATGGTGCACGTAACACCGTGTGCTCCTCGCTGCTCCTCCTGGAGGAGGAGGAGGAGCGACGCTGAACTTGGAGACGCCAGCTCCTCGGCTCCTCGGTGCTTTGCATCTCCAGTGTGCTTTTTTTTTTATGACAGACCTCTCTGTATTCTGATGCGGTTCGGCTGTTTGCTGCTTAAATCTCTCCAAGGTTATGGATTTGCGTCGGTCTGCGCGGCTGAATCTGAATTCCCTCTGAGGAGCGATGGGCTCTCCTCCTCACTCCGTCTCTCTGAGGGCGCTCCGCATTGTACACACAACATACAGTGTAGTGCATTAAATCAACACACCGCACAGTCAAGTGTTTCGCATTAAGAGACGATGATATCAATACGCCTCTGTGGATTAGATTTGTATGTAGATGTAGTTGTAGGAAGATTATTCAAACTCGACGAAGGATTAACGAGGCAGGGGGCGGCTGTTGGCTAAGCCCGCTCGCGCGCTTAACCACATGGGCCATATCTCTTTGTCGTGACCCGGGTTCGATTCCCGTCTTTGGTCCGGCGCGTCGCGTCCTTGCAGTTGACCGATGCGCCGTGTCGGGCTGTCGGATTGTGTCAGACGTGTGTAATTATATACAAGCCGCAGTGTTTCTTTCCGTCCGATTCTTCTTTGTGAACTGCATTGGGAGCCATAACTTCTCCAAAACGTCAATATTTAATGACTATAGCCCGCCCTGCGGTCAGCACTAAACATAAGACAATGTTAAAAAGGTTTCCATTGGTCGTTCATTGTGATGGGCAGCAGGCCAAAGCCGGGTGTTGCATTGGACCCTTAACTATTTCACCTGCCAAGAAACCAGATGATCTAGTAGACGTCTACTCTCTGTCCACCTGATTTACAGGATGCATTATGCAGATTCTACAGTGCATGTATTACACACACACACACACCTACAAACACACACGCATCTACACACACACACACACACATCTCTTTTATGTCTTCATATTCACTTTAATATTCAACCCATCCTTTAACTTTGCTAAATGACTGCATAGTAAGTACAATCATCGCCTCATTATTTTATATTCCATCTTGTTTCATTTCCAGGTCCAGGCCAATGCGTTCACCGTGGTGTTTGACGAGCGCTTCTCCATCCCCTTGGACGTGGCGGCGCTGGAGGAGTACAGTCTGCGCTTCGCAGCCTTCGGCATCGACACAGAGGAGCGCAACATCAGCGCAGGGCTCGCTGAGCTCAAGCTCTCGGACCTGGACCTGACCATCAGACCCTTCAACGCCTGGCTCTACCTCCAGGATGTCAATAAGGTGCCACACCATCACCTAGCGTAGCCTAGCATGCAATACCAGTTGGACCTGACCATCAGACCCTTCCACGCCTGGCTCTCCCTCCAGGATGTCAGTAAGGTGCCCCGCAATCACCTGGAGTAGCCTAGCGTAGCGTAGCATAGCATAGCATGCAATACCAGTTGGACCGGACCTTCAGGCCCTTCAACGCCAAGCTCCACGTCCAGGATGTCAATAACATGCCACAAAATCACCTAGCGTAGCCTAGCATAGCGGAACATGCCATATCAATTGGACCTGATAATAACCTGAGCAAAATGATTGTGCCACATTTTGGTTTTTCGATGTCATCGCATTACAAAGCATAGCATAGCATAGCATAGCATAGCATAGCATGCAATGCCAGTTCCATAACATAGCAAAACATGGCATAGCGTAGCAATAGTAAGTCTAACACAGTTTATAAAACAAGGCTAAATGATGATGATGATGATGATGATGATGATGATGATGATGATACACGATACACTTTGTTAATCCCCATGGGGAAATTCTTTCTCTGCATTGAACCCATCCTGTTACTAGGAGCAGTGGGCACAAGGGGTAGCTTGGGAACCGACTGCAGTTGTAGCGTCCTTGCCCTGGTTATGGGCGGCAGGGCAGGAGCGTTAACTTGCATGTTTTTGTTAACTTTTAAAGTTATGCAACTGATATTTAGTCATCTGATACGCTGCCAGGGATCTTTGAACCGTTGTCAATGAAAGAAAGTGTTTATTTTGGAAAGATTTGCACTGAAAAACATTTTGCACAATAATATAAAATGTCCCCTATTGAGGCTTGCCCAAGTCTGGTTTCACAAACATTATGGAGTGGACTGCTAACCTCACAAACAGTGCTGCAACTCAATACTTTGGACTTGAGGACCGGGTTGTTTATATGATGCCTTATGCCTGGTTTCCTCCACCCCTGAAGGCTGTGGACGCCGTAGGAGAAATCCTTCTGTCTCTCAGCTACCTGCCCACGGCTGAGCGTCTGACGGTGGTGGTGGCCAAGGCCAAGAACTTGGTGTGGACCAATGGCAGGACCACTGCAGGTAGGAGGACTACCTGTATTGGCGTACTTTGTTATTCCAGTCAAGTGTGTTCAGGTTCGAGTGTTTGGAAACCAGTCAAAATACATATTTGTCTGGCTGGATGGCTGTCTCTGTCTGTCTGGTTGGCCATTTATGTTTATTTGTCTCTCTCTCACTCTCTCCCTCCCATCTCTCGTATGCTCTCTCCCTCCCGTCTCTCGTATGCTCTCTCTCTCTCTCTCTCTCTCTCTCTCTCTCTCTCTCTCTCTCTCTCTCTCTCTCTCTCTCTCTTCCTCCCTCCCTCCCTACAAAAATGTGCAAGAAAACAAAGTCTCTTCATGAATAGATCCCGAATAATTTAATTACCTGTCAGCAATGTAAAATAGCAAGCACCTTCCTGCAACCCTCACACCATCCCTGAGTCATTACAGCTCCGGGTAAACATAGGTGTGCAGAGCTATATGTCTACTGCGTATGTGTGTGTGTGTTTGCACCAGCATGTGTGTGTGTGCACGCCATCATGTGTGTGTGTGTGTGTGTGTCAGGAGCACACCTGTTTCGATGATCCAGAGGTAATCCGCTTGTGTCCGCCTTTCGTCCTCAGACCCATTCGTCAAGGTGTACCTCCTGCAGGACGGCAGGAAGATCAGCAAGAAGAAGACGTCCACCAAACGGGACGACACCAACCCCATCTTCAACGAAGCCATGATTTTCTCCGTGCCCTCCCTCGTCCTACAGGTGACGCCACATTAGCTGCAGAAAGTAACTGACCCACCGACCTCTCTTGTAAAACAAGAGGAGGCAAAGTCTGTCTCTTTTACTCAACAATTGCCGGCAATAACGATACCTAATAGGAATATATAATATGCCACTGTTCTGTATTATTAAAGTATGTTTCACTAACCAGCCCCTCTGGGTTTGTAACATTAAAATCTACACATTCACAGAATCAATAGCAATATTTAAATTGCTTTTAAATTACTGTCCAAAGGAATATTTTGTCTAAAGTGCTTTGCAGGCAAGGATGATAATACGAAAAAATGGGAGGACTAGGTTCCCATGTTCACAATCTTGAATCTGAATTTTAGCTTTATTGGCCAAGCATGCTTTACACACGCCAAGGACTTCTGGTTTTTCAGGCGCTCTCCAGTGCACAGACATGGGATATACAAAGTCATAATTCAAAAATGGTGATGTGCGCGCCCAGTATCTAGAAGTGCACAGACGTCACGCAGGTGTTTCCTCTCTGCAGGAGCTGTCCTTGAGGGTGACGGTAGCGGAGAGTACAGAAGACGGCCGGGGGGAGAACGTCGGCCATGTGATCATCGGCCCAGAGGCCAGCGGCATGGGCATCACCCACTGGAATCAGATGCTCGCCACGCTGAGGAAGCCTGTGTCCATGTGGCACCCGTTACGCAGGACCTAAGTCCTTGCAAAACTCTAGTCTTCACGAGCCCCAAGTCCTCATGAGCCCTACGCCGTCACAGGCCCCAAGTCCTCCCGAGTCTCTTAAGACCTCACAAGCCCTCACAAGCCCTAAGTCTTCGCAAGCCCTAAGTCTTCACAAACCTTTAGTCTTCACAAACCTTTAGTCTTCACACGCCCTAAGTCTTCACAAACCTTTAGTCTTCACCAGCCCTATGTCTCCACAAGCCCTAAGTCTTCACAAACCTTTAGTCTTCACAAGCCCCAGGTCATCACAAACCCGAAGTCCTCACAAGCCCTAAGTTTTCACACAAGCCCTGTGTCTTTGCAAACCCAAAATCCTCACAAGCCCTAAGCCATCACAAGTCCTAAGTCCTCACAAGCCCTAAGCCATCACAAGTCCTAAGTCATCACAAGCCCCCACCCCTACAAGCCTGAGCTCTTCAACTGATTACACTCTGTGGTCCATTGTACAACTAAGTTCTTCACTATCTCTCTTCAGGGACTGCAGAGTGCCGTGTGAATGTGGCTTGTCGTGTCGAAAGGGCAGCCCTGGATAGTTGGGCTTATTTGTTATGTCTAAGTTAGCAATGTGACCCATCCAGGTCTGTTTCTCCTCCCTACCTCCTTACCTAGGTCTCGGTATCTTTGACTCCTCTCCTCCTGCTCCTCTCTTCAATGGGGTTGTGGATCGATACCCTCTCAGGAGGAGCCGAGACTCCTCTTTCCAAGAACTCAAAAGAGACATTGATAGTTGAATGTGTTTCTTTTTTTCCTTCCTCTTCCCACAAGTCAAAATAGCTATGACATTGAAGTGACTTTGGATTAAACAAGGAAATCGACGTGCTGTTATAACCCTCTGTGAGTTTGATGTGTGTTTGTATTTAGCTGTATAGAGAATGAACCGAAAGATTGAACAAAAGGATTGAAATATCTTTTTTCAGGAAACTATGTGTCTCATGGGACTGGTCCGGTTGATTGCTCCAATTATATTTATTAAGAGTTTCAGAACCGATGCCAGGATAGCGCTGTTGGATTGCTGTGTCATTCCTTATTGTGAGAGCGATGAATCGTGTGTGTTTTGATATGTTCCATATATTGTGCTTTTAAAAAAAAATCCAGGTAGTTTTATCCAGGTAAAATAAATTGTAATTTGTAGCACTTGTTACAGGGTGGCCAAATCAACGTATTCAGCATCGAGATATATATATCACATTTCATTGTTTATTTGTAGCATAACTAATGCAATACAGGCAGCAGCGTGTATTTACATATGATTTGTACGTAACAATGTAAATAGTGTTTTATAATTTGTATTTTTTATTATTATAATTGATGTACTGATTACTTTATCTGCTAAATTTTCATTGGATTTTTCGTCATTACATTGAGCTATTGTTGTGTCATGAAATATATTCATATACATTTTAAAGGAATTATAACATCAGTGAAAATAAAATGCATTATTTAGCAACTAACAAGCATTACTTTTTGAAACCCTACAAAAGCAGCTTGAGGTATTCGTCTTTTTAACACGCAATTTGGAGGAAAGCGTCTGACAATACCGTGAGTGCATACAGTTTTAGCATTGGTGGCTCCGTCGGGAATCGAACCGCTGACCCTGGCAGTATTGATGCCAGGACCATTGTATAGGGAGAATATTGCTTAAGGCAAAACACACGCCACTTTTTTTCCCCCTTAGTGTACAAAATACTTCTAAACTACACATCCTATGACACGCTCTGGTCACCGTCAAATAACTCAATGACATTGTATTTTGAAACAGCATTGTGCAAGAGTACCGTTTTGTTGTGAGTTTTATACGACGTGTTACGTAAACTACAATGACTAGCGTAGTGACTGCTACTTCCACTGACCATCGCCTTTTGACATTTTGTTGGATGTTTTGTCATTCTTCACTTCACATCTACATCCACTTTCAAATTATAATCAAATTATAATCAACATCATTGTGGTCATCCGGTACCAATATTTGCCACTGTGCCAAATACTGAAGCAATATTTTAATTTACATTCATCATTTGCAATTGATGAACGAAACTGTACTCTATATTTGATCGTGCATGAAGCTATTTAGCACTTGATGTGAATGTGCCTCAAAAATAAAATAATTGTATTGTGTGAACGCTGTTTGAAATAAAAGCAATGCAACAGTAACTGACCGACTGTTTCATAAAGTTTATTATATAACAGAGGACAATTAGGATTACCTCCATCTTTTTTTCTTTTCTTTTTTTTTAAACTACAATTCCCACAACTACAGCTACAACGCATTAAGTTGTCAGCCCGTGTTCGTATCAGCAGAACCCGGTCCAAGTCAGAACCAGGAGTCTTCTGCTACTGGCCACCACTCCCACCTTGTGGGCCTCACACAAATCTGGACTCTTATGTCCACTCTTATAGCTGAACTGTGTCAAATAGATAGCTTTGATCCTCTGGGGCCCTGACATTAAAGCTGCTTTAGGTCACTTTGTATGGTCAAATAGGCCAAACTCGTCCCCATACTCTGTCAGGTATGAGTGAGTCAAGTGGTCTGTGAGAATATCTGGCGCTGGCGTCCGTCCCTGCCTCTGTAGGTGGCGAAATAGGAGATGAAACGTATTTTGCCGCTCCCTGTAGCCTGTGACCAATCAGGCAAGCTCTGAGGCCACTACTACCTGTTGCTGCAGGTGTACGTGCAGCGGGACTGGGGGTCGAGTTTGGTTGGTGTATTCATTCAAATCCATGCAAGGATGAACAGATTTATTATTTTTTAATTCAAGCTAGCTCTTGGTCAACGAGCAAAAGTAACCTAGAGCATCTTTAACACATGTACCATATATGTATCTCCAGGCAGAGGATTGTGCTTCCTGAGAACTACACTACTGCTCCAACTAGGGCTGGGCAATATATCGATATCGTGATATGAGAATAGATACCGTCTTAGATTTTGGATATCGTAATATCGTGATATGGCATAAGTGTTGACTTATCCTGGTTTTAAAGGCTGCATTACAGTGAAGTGATGACAAAAAATGACATTTTCATATGTCAAGTATTTAATTCACACAAGAGTATACAAAAACAAGGCTTTCACCATGTGGTTATTTTATATATTTATTAAATTACCAGAAAACATGCTTGACAGAGACTCGGCAGTGACTGGGAAATCACTTGGAGGAGGATTGTGTTTATGTGTCGACAAAAACTGGTGCAACACAGTTGTTGTCAGGGAAACACTGTGTACTCCTCCGGACATTGAACTTTCAATCTTCGACCGTTTTATTTACCAAGGGAATTTCAATCGGATATTTGTCACACTTTATTCACCCGAAAGTCGCTTAGTAACTTTTATCAATATGTCACTTTTCCTTCTAGGCACTTGAAATGTTTGGACCTTTGTTATGGTTCAATTGAGGAAGCTTACACATATTTGTGCAGAGCTCCTCTTGGCACGTCCGATCACGATGTTGTTTATTCAGCTCCGATCTACAAACCGGTCCTGAAGTGAACAGAACTGGAGAGATGCTTGGTTCCGGTCCGGTCAGATGAGTCTACTCAGTGTCTCCAGGACGGTTGCACAGACTGGGATTTATTTAAAGGTGTCTGCTCCGATTTGGACGAACCTACTGAGCAGGGGCGGACTGGGAACAAAAATCGGCCCAGGCAATTTTGTCCTGGACTGGCCCTGGGGTTGCATGATTGTTGACCGGGGGGGGGGCTACTGCGCGATTGTTGACGGGGGGGGGGGGGGTGCTGCTGCGCGATTGTTGGGGGGGGGGGGGCGGGGGGCTGCGCGATTGTTGATGGGGGGGCTGGACCGGCCCAAATGCACATCGGCCCACCGGGAATTTGCCCGGTATGCCCGATGGCCAGTCCGTGCCTGCTACTGAGACTGTCTCTGCATATATAAACTTTTGTGAAGATTTAGTAATCCCCAAGAAAATCAATTTCTATTTTTCGTAATAATAATACCGTGGGTGTCTAAATCTGTTAAGAACATAATTACTCTGAGAAACATTCGTTTTAACCAGGGGGGATGAGACTCGTTGCAGGGAGTTGCAGAAGCAAGTTAAGAAGAAACTTGCTGAACTTAATTATAAGGACAGAGTAGAAACCCTGCTGAGTACTGGTAACTCACGCCCAGCATGGGAGGGTGTGAAGTCTTTGATGGGCACACAGTCTAAGAAGTGTCCCATTTCCTTTGCTGGCAAGACCGACTCTGAACTTGCTAATGACCTGAACATTTTTTATAATCGTTTTAATACTTATGATTTTAGCCATGGAACTGTCTGTGTATAGAAATGCTTGCCCACAGCAGAATGGGATGTGTGTTGATAGGGACGAGGTCTGTAAAGTCTCCAGGGGAGTGAAGGAGAGAAATAGTCCCGGTCCAGATAATATTGGCGGTCGACTTCTTAAGAATTGTGCAGAACCGTTGTCTGACATCTTTTCCTTCATCTTCACGACATCACTTCAACTCCAGAGGGTTCCTTGTCTCTGGGAGGATTCAGTGATTGTACCTGTGCCCAAGATTAAAACACCAAAATCACTCAATGACTATAGGCCTGTGGCACTTACTCCTCTTGTTATGAAAACCTTTGAGAAGATTATAAAAGAGGAGATTTTGGGTGTATCTCAGACAAAATTGGATCCACTCTAATTTGCTTATTGGGCAGGTAGGGGTGTTGGACCTGGATGGTGCAAACAATTTTGTGCGCTTGCTTTTTATTGACCTTTCTTCAGCTTTTAACTGGATCCACATTTTAGCAGATGGACAGGTGGCCAGCATCCACAACATTGACCCTGGACTAATACATCGGCTGGCTGACTTTTTAACTGACAGGTCTGAGAAAGTCAATGGTGTTTTATCTGACGCGCTTTTATCTTCCATCGGCTCCCCACAGGGGTGGGTCCTCTCCTCTCACCACTTTATGTGTTTTATATACAAATGAGTGTCAGTGTTACTATGAGGGCAGTCATTATAATCAGGTTCATCATTGTGTCCCTGCTCAGTAATGATGAAATGAACCATGGTCCAGTGGTGGATGAATTTATTCACTGGCGCAGACGCTCCTTCTTGGACATAAATGTGTCTAAAACAAAGGAAATGATAATTGACTTTAGGAAGAAGCCCCCCCCCCCCCTATTCTTCCTGCTGTTATTTGTGGCCAGGCTGTTGGTGTTGTTCAACAGTACAAGTATCTGGGGACAATAATTGATGACAAGTTAACCTTTGAACAAAATACTGATGTTGTTTGTGCAAAGGCCCATCGGCGTATGTACTTTTAGCTGAGAAGTTTTAATGTTGACACCACTTTTATGAGAATGTTTTATTCTTGTTTTATTGAGTCTGTTTTAACCTTCGCTTTTATTTGCTGGTTTGGGTCACTTACCTTGAAAAACAGGAACAGGTTAGAAGGAATCGCAGATATTATCTTCCAAGATGCAGGACCAACAGATTTAAAAACTCATTTGTCCCTGCTGCTATTGGCCTTTTAAATAACATGTAATTGTATATTTTCTGTGTAAATTGCTTGTGTGTTGTTTGAGTGGTGGTGATGATTGTATTACTGCTGGCTGTGCAACAAATTGCCCCTCTGGGATAATAAAGATTACCTTACCTTACCTTACATTACACCATGAGTGGTGTAATGTATTTCTACATCAGACACCTGGCTGTAGCTGGTCTGGTGTTTATGTTGGACAGCAATTTGGCTTAATGGCCTTCTCTTCTAGTCGATGATGAAAAGCATGAAATCATCATGTGAGAAAAGGCTTTGTTCTCCTTCTCTCCGAGTCCTACATATAAAAGGTTTGCGTGGCGGTTATGAGACACGGCCATTGCTGTGTGAGATGCTTCATTTTAGACCAGCTCTCTGAATTATTGGCTGTGATGATTAACCTTTATAGCATCATTAAAGATCCCCGGTGTGCACACTGTGTTTTTAGCATTGGGGGTCGCTATCAACTCACACAACAAGACACGTTTTAATGGCAGGTCTGGAGGTGTAGGCCTGCTGCATCCTGTCTTTATAAGAGATAAAGATAGGATGCACACAAGAACATAATTTACTTTTTTAACCACAGATTTCTTTTCCACCAATAAACCTAAAGTTTAGTCACTGAATATGCTTTCTATGCAGATGTATAATAATGCCTAATTTAATAAATGTCTCCTGACTTTGCTTCCGCAGTGACCGACAGGTGGCGGTATAATCGCTGTCACTGACGGACGTCTACTGGCGACGTCGTGACGTAGTGACGTCATGACGTCATGACGCATCGCTGCCTTGGAAGTCCGTCTCTCCAGATTAAAAGAGGGGTTTTGACTTAGAAAACGGAGCATAAAGATGCACAAATAGTGCAAAAATATAAAGATGCAAAAAAAAATAGTACAAAAATATAAAGATGCAAAAAAAGAAAATAGTGCAAAAATATAAAGATGCAAAAAAAACAAAATAGTGCAAACATATAAAGATGCAAAAAAAAAAGAAAATGGTGCAAAAAATATAAATATGCAAAAAAAAAGGGTCTGAAAATATACTTTTCAGATCAGCTCTTGAAGAGTCAAGTCATCCGTTGTTGCCACTAATATCCTCTTAACATTAAACACACTTTACCTGGCCTAAAGTAGATTTCATGTCCAAAGTAAATAGAAATACACAGCTGAAAACCCAGGAGCCAGGAGGTCAGGAGGTCACATCAGGCCACCAAATGCAAGCTGGTCCATGGAGATGGACAGCAACCCTCCTGCTATGTAACTCATCACAGACTTTATCAAACACCGTAATGGGCCCACACACAGTAGTAGGTCAGCCACCCCTCTTCTTACTCTCATTAATTAATCCCGGGTCCAGCAGCAGACATGATGAGGGATCATAAACCAGAGAAAGTGGAGACGCCCCAACAGCCAATAGGAGCGCAGCAGGGGCGGGGCTTAAACGTATAAAGTCCAGGAAGACTTCCGGGCTGCGCTGTGCGTCCAGGGGCAACACGGAGCTGGCGTCTGTCTGTCGTCGTCTGTCCTCCTGTCTGTCCTCCTGTCTGTCTGTCGTCGTCGTTAGTTGTAGCCTGAAGTATAGCCTGCCAAGATGGCCGGGAGCCGGGATAAAGCCTCGGATCAGATGAAACTGTGGAAGGAGAGCAGGGCGTCCCAGGTTTGTTGTGTGTGTGTGTGTGTGTGTGTGTGTGTGTGTGTGTGTGTGTGTGTGTGTGTGTGTGTGTGTGTGTGTGTGTGTGTGTGTGTGTGTGTGTGTGTGTGTGTGTGTGTGTGTGTGTGTGTGTGTGTGTGTGTGTGTGTGAATCGTGGTGAGACCTGGGAGGGAGGGGGGGCGGCGGTAAGAAATGGGTGAGAGGTCATGCAGGGGGTCCTGCTTTGTTGTGGCCCCCAGATCCACACGTCGTAACGTGGGGTCTACCCTAGTGCATGTTGAAATGCATGCATGCATTGCATTGTATGATTGCAATGCTGTGTGTGTGTGTGTGTGTGTGTGTGTGTGTGTGTGTCCAAAGCAATATCCTGCTGCAGGGCCTGCTTGCTGAGCTGCACAGCGTTGTGGTTGAACTTCAGCCCGTATTCATGTTATAACCACTGGGATTAAAAACAACAACAACAACGGCAAACCAGCAGGTCCATGATCAGCAATGGTTTCTGCTAACCTCACAGTGCATGCTCTTGCGCAACACTGTGCACAGGTTCAAAGCTCACTTATTACGGAGCGGAGGGCCATCTGAGGTCATGGTGTGTGTGTGTGTGTGTGTGTGTGTGTGTGTGTGTGTGTGTGTGTGTGTGTGTGTGTGTGTGTGTGTGTGTGTGTGTGTGTGTGTGTGTGTGTAGTGTGTGGCACTTGCTATCATGATACGGGGACTTTGTTTTGTAGGATCTGTGCAGAAACATGCCTGAACTTTGGGGGTATCTGACACGATGACTTGCGCAATCAAATGCGGCGGTTTATGTTTTTATGCATATGCGTCCGTTGGCAGGCGCCAGACCTGCTGACCACGGGAGGCGGCGCGCCGGTCGGGGACAAGCTGAACCTGACCACCGCCGGACCCCGGGGGCCGCTGCTGGTCCAGGATGTGGTCTTCACCGACGAGATGGCCCACTTCGATAGGGAGCGCATCCCCGAGAGGGTGGTGCATGCCAAGGGGGCTGGTGGGTATTTTGTTTTGTTGTTGCATGGATGGTTTTCATCTGATTGGACGACATCTGGGTCACTCGTCACATAGCACGGGATAAGTTTACCTTCAGGGCTTCCCGCCAGAAACGGCGTTCTGCCTAACCCTAAACTTACCTTTGTTGCCTAAAACTTACCAAGTTTAGCATTTGGCAATGTAGCGGTCTTCCCCGCCGTACACCACATACTGTAAGTGGGTTTTGCCGCCCCCCCCCCCCCCCCCCGACACAAGACACGGGTAGATGTTGACACGGGGGTATTTATTTCCCTGTGTATTGTAGACGGCAAGCTGGTACAAGCCGAGCAGATGTAACACTGCCACGACGTTGGCTCTCCTCCCGAGTGTGTTTGTGGTGATAGCTGGTTTCATCCTGGGTGCCATGACTGTGACTCTGCACCACGGGTGTGCAGCCCCACCCGGACCCCAGAGTCTAATCAGACCGACTCTAAACCGGCTATCGAACACACACACACGCACACGCACACGCACACGCACACGCACACTCCACATGCACGTAGGCTATCGTAGTGAGCATACTTTTCCTGTGTTCTTTGCCAATTGCTCCTGATGCAATAACGATCCCCCAAAATGTTTTGCGTGTTGTGTAATCACCTTCCGAAAGCTGTTTACGCTCAACTAAGTGTGTTTGTTCGTGTGGCGCGCGGCCAGAGGCAAGGTCAACGCGATTGGGAAACGGGATCACAAACATGCAAACAACAATTTGCTAATCTGCTAAAACGACGAAAGTGTGTATTGTTAAACGGTGTGCGGTATGATGATAAGTAGGTCATCATTTACCATTCAGTTATTATGACAAGGCAAGGGTCGTCTGGGCAGTAAAACCGAAAAACACACGCATAGCAGGGACCTAATAAATCATTAAACTGTTAAACAAAGTCAAGTAGCACAGGTCAAATGTTTACAATAAACGTTGTATATATCTGTATATGTGGAGGAGTGTGGCAACTACAAATGTGGTATTTGCTAATTTGCCACTACCCCCATCCCACGCCTTTGCCGCTCCTTTGTTTTTAGATATTGTATAGATATTTATATTGTTTATATTTTAATTATTATGCACCAATTACACCAAGTCGAATTCCTTGTATGTACAATCCTACTTGGCAATAAACTTGATTCTGATTCTAAATTCTAATTTATATATATTTCTATAAATGCAATAAACACTTGTTTATAAAACTCAAAGTTTTGACTGTTTTGAGGACGCCACCTGGGTTCGTAATGCACTGCATTTTGTCGTACTTGCCATTTTGAGTGCATAAGTGCGTTCACACTGACAAGTGTCAAGGAAGGAAGTGCGCGAATTGAGACACTGCAAAAGTTTGAGTTTGCTTTTGTTCCGCTCCACAGGTGCGTTCGGTTACCTGGAGGTGACCCATGACATCACGCGCTACTGCAAAGCCAAGCTGTTCGAGCACGTGGGCAAACGGACTCCCCTGGCGATACGCTTCTCCACCGTGGGTAAGACGCATGGGGGACGCTGCGTCTCTGTGCAGCAAGGACATGCAAAAAAGCTTTCTGGTTTGGTAGGAGGCTAAATAATTGTATTGACATTTTTATTAAAAAGATGAATAAAATATGTGTGGTAGGGGGGGGTCAATAATGAATCAGTTCACATTGGGTCAGTGATGACAAAACCATTGTGAATATCATAAAATAAATTCAAATAAAATAAAAGGGCTGCTTGTCTAAATGGAGTAAAAACAGGAGACATTTCTGGCCTACTGCTGTAGACGAAATGGAAAAAGCACGAATGGCATCTTCAATACCAAAGGTTAATACGGTGGTAATTACTAAAGTAATGTTCAGCACAGGCTATCCTCTTACTTGATTAAAAAAAAAAAAAAAAGTATGTTGGTAAATTAAAAACTTAGGGAAAGCAGTTTTTAAATGGCTGCACAGAATTCACGTGAATTGTTTCTAGACTTGGTCAGAAACAATCATTTTTTTGCATATGTATTAAGTTGGTCACTTATTTGACAAAGATATACCAAATGGGGATGCAGTGATTATATCGGCCGCTGATATCAACATGTGTGGTATCAGGAGATGGAGTGAAAATGACAATGATATTCACTACTATTAATTTTCTGAGCCATTTCATCAAAATACAGCAGCTTTGTACATGAGCACAAACAACCGCTGGCGAATAATCATGATTGTTGATGAAAACATTTAGCAGTATGTGTATCGGTATCATCCCTAACAAACTAAACCGTTTTGTTAATGTGAACCTCAGCCGGGGAGTCTGGGTCTGCGGACACGGTCCGGGATCCCAGAGGCTTTGCGATTAAGATGTACACTGAGGAGGGCAACTGGGACCTGACTGGCAACAACACCCCCATCTTCTTCATCAGAGACGCTCTCCTGGTGAGGACTACAGTGCATTACCTTTGTTTATGCTGCAGGGGGCGCCAGATAATGTTATGTCTGATCATCTCTTTCGATAGATGTAGATATTCAATTAAACATAAACTACAACCACAGAGAAAAGCCGGATGGGGTTTGAACCCTCCATCGATGTGTTGTTGCTGAACTGCATCTCTTTGGTGTACTTGTATCTCCATAGTTCCCGTCGTTCATCCACTCTCAGAAGCGTAACCCCCAGACCCACATGAAGGACCCCGACATGGTCTGGGACTTCTGGAGCCTCCGGCCCGAGAGTCTGCATCAGGTCAGTCACTCCTATTTGTTCACATCTTCATCCGCTGAGCTCTGTGTCTCTCCACGCAGAGCGATGGGTGCGAATAGGATTATCCTGCGTGTCCGTGTCCTTGAACACGCTCAGAAATGGCTGTTATTCACTTTAGTCGAGTCAATTTAGTCGTTTAGCCGACGATTTTAATCTTGCAGTGAATTACTTTAGATGTTAGGTGTGGGGGAAAGAAAATCGATTCATGTGTGGATTATTTGCTCCTGCAATACTTGTATCGTCAGGTTGACTCAAAAATGTAATTTCAGCCAGAAACGTCAATCTTATGTTCGTGGAAACATATTAATGGTACCGTCCTCCAGAGGGCGCTATAGTGTATTCACCTAGAGTTGATTTGCATCAGCTTTGATCTGTTCTGTTCGGCCACATTCATCTATAAAACAATAATGGACACAGACAGACCTTTAGAACCCAAACCCCAACGTTAACCCACCAAAAAGACAAAATGGCACAAGAAATTGTAATATTTATTTTACAGAATTGCGATGCATATATCGGCACTCAAAAGTCGTTATTGTCATAGGGTATTGTGAGGTCCCTGTTGGCTGCGTTTCATTAATAAGCAGACATTGGGGTTCGGACGCAGAATGTTTCGGCTGGGAGCCCAACCACCCCAAGACCACTCCGCCCCGGTCATGCATGCGTCCCATCTCTGAACACTACAGGTTTAATTGTATGATTGGATCTTAACGCGGCTCATGGATGCATTGACATTCACACCTAATCTTTTCAGTTCCCCAAAGGCGTATTTAAAAAAAAAAAAAAAAACATTTATAAAAAAGTGGTTGACTGCGTGCAAACGGTTTCTCATTGGCTGGTTGGCTGTTCTTCCCAAGGTGTCTTTCCTGTTCAGCGACCGCGGCATTCCTGACGGCCACCGCCACATGAACGGCTACGGATCGCACACCTTCAAGCTGCTCAACGCCGAGGGCCATCCTGTCTACTGCAAGTTCCACTTCAAGGTCAGCGTCGCAGCCCCGTTGTTAGTGATCTCTAAAGCTGCTGATGATTTGAGTGTTAAAGAGGGAGACGGCAGAAAAGACCAGAAGAGGGCAAGATTTTGAAAAGAAGCAAACAAACAAAAAAAAATCTTCTCCGCCATTGAGTAGCGTTGCATTCTGGGCATTGCATCCTGTGATTGACAGGCAAGATTTCCCCCGAACCAATCGGGGGGGGGGGGAGAGATGTCCTGATTGGTCAGAAATTAGCCTGTAGCAGTTTTTTTTTTTAAATCTGATGGGCTCATACAGAGTCTGGCACCGTCAACTCCAAACAGATATTTTCACAGCGCATTTCACTCGCTAATGGCCGACGGCTGGCGATGGCATTTCTAACCAATTGCGCTCCAATTACAGCGTACCTACAGCACCGCTTAGCGCCGTGTGAATAGTGAGTGCTAACAGTTTGCATAAGCATCACACATCATTGGACCCCCGTCAAGCGAGATGGTCACAATGGGGGCCATTCTGCCTATGACCCTGCCTGGCCCGCAGCCTTCGATCTTACTGGATCCAGCGGTCCTACTATGTTATAGCAGAACTACTGATCCAGCGGTCCTACTATGTTATAGCAGAACTACTGATCCAGCGGTCCTACTATGTTATAGCAGAACTACTGATCCAGCGGTCCTACTATGTTATAGCAGAACTACTGATCCAGCGGTCCTACTATGTTATAGCAGAACTACTGATCCAGCGGTCCTACTATGTTATAGCAGAACTACTGATCCAGCGGTCCTACTATGTTATAGCAGGACTACTGATCCAGCGGTCCTACTATGTTATAGCAGAACTACTGATCCAGCGGTCCTACTATGTTATAGCAGAACTACTGATCCAGCGGTCCTACTATGTTATAGTAGAACGACTGATCCAGCGGTCCTACTATGTTATAGTAGAACTACTGATCCAGCGGTCCTACTATGTTATAGCAGAACTACTGATCCAGCGGTCCTACTATGTTATAGCAGAACTACTGATCCAGCGGTCCTACTATGTTATAGCACAACTTCTGGGGGGGGAGACGGCCCACCCAATGTCCGCTGCTCTGACACCTTCCAACCCATTCAGAACCTCAACTCGAGCCCCACCTGTTCCGCCTCGATTGCAGTATAATGAACTGTATATGCGACTACGATGGACTACCGATGGTGTCTGAAGTGCCTTCGCTCTGATTTCAGACGGACCAGGGAATAAAGAACTTGATGGTGGAAGAGGCCGACCGCCAGGCTGCCTCCAACCCCGACTACGGCATCGCAGACCTCTACAATGCCATCGCCAACGGCAACTTCCCTTCCTGGTCCTTCTACATCCAGGTCATGACTTTTGAACAGGCCGAGAAGTTCAGGTTCAACCCCTTCGATCTGACCAAGGTGAAGGTTTCATTTATTTTTTGGTTTGTTCTATATTTAGGAATGTATTTAAATGATCATCACCAAACATCCTCAGTCATAAAGGAATATGTTGGTGTTTCCCAACCTTGGGTTTTGGACCCCACTTGGTATGATATGCATACAGAGATGGCCAACTTATAAAGCCATAGATATTTGATGGCACATTTTTGATAAAAAGAAAACATTTTGAAAGGTCTTATGAAGGCGGTACGTACAAACCGGACATGACTTGCCATGTCAGCCTACCCAGTGGACTGTACCAACTGGTATGCTTGTCTATCATCGTACATCTAGGTGGACACTCCCACTTGTGATGTCGCTAGAGGGTAGTCACAATTTTGAAACGGCTTGTAATGGCTAATCACAATCACAGCAGGTGCTAAAATAGGGGCCCTTTTTAATCTGTCTGCCCTCCTATAGGTGTGGCCCCATAAAGAATACCCACTGATCCCGGTGGGTAAGATGGTCCTCAACAGGAACCCCGTCAACTACTTTGCCGAGGTGGAGCAGATGGCCTTCGACCCCAGCAACATGCCCCCCGGCGTGGAGCCCAGCCCCGACAAGATGCTGCAGGTAAGCCGCCCGGGTGTCTTACTCAGCGCGTGCGTCATGTACAATGTTGGCACCGTCGCACTTATTGTATGTTCTTACGTCCTGCCAATTAAATGGTACTTGGCATCTTATAGCATCTTACCCTAGATATCATGCTGTATGTCAGAAGGGATGGCTGAACCTAGCAATGATGGTGCACTTAGAAACGTGTTCTGTTGACATCCTTGCTGTACCGAGTCATATATTGTTTTACTTTCTACTGACAAATGTACATATTGTATGTCGCTTTGGACAAAAGCGTCTGCTAAATGACCTAAATGGAAATGGTCAGGTTTTCAACACCCCGCCGAAAGGTACTGGGTTCGATCCCCAATGTCCGCAGCCTAACCTGTAAGCGTCCCTGAGGAACGCTAGAACCCCTCTAGCGGCCCCTTAATGACCACCTGTACCTGTATTCACCGTAGGTGGGCTTGGATGAAAGCGCCTGCTCAATGACTCAGTAGGCAAATGGTAATAAATTGTGCAAACACGTGATGTGACGTGTTCCTGGCGTGCGTCCGTAGGGCCGCCTGTTCTCCTACCCCGACACGCACCGACATCGCCTGGGGGCCAACTACTTGCAGATCCCCGTCAACTGCCCCTACAAGACCCGCGTGGCCAACTACCAGAGGGACGGTCCCATGTGCATGTCCGATAACCAGGGTGGATTATTATTATTATTAGTAGTAGTAGTAGTCATGAACATCATGGAAAACCTATGGAATTTGAAAATGTTTTGGGAGATAATGGCATAACCATAAGCTTTTGGAAAAGTAATGGAAATTCAAAACCATGGTCAAGAATTCGATTAGCATGACTTTTTAATATAATCTGTGTAATTTAGATGGATGGTTTACAACAGGTGCCATCATTAATGAGTGGTCAGTTGGTGTAAGAAACGGTATTTTCTCTCCCCCCCCCCCCCCCCCCCCGCCTCTGAACATTTTGCAGCCCAGGCGCTGTGTGCGAACTGACGAGGGAGCCAACATGGCGAGTGTACACCTCGCATTGTTGCCTCGTTAGTTTGGTGTGTGTTCGCAGGCAGCACACCACATCCACGGCATTTTTCATGTTTTTTTTTGTTTTGTTTTTTGTTGCTCGCGAAAACGGATTTCTAGGCAAAATCCTCTTCCGTCCACCAACCGACGACATAGAAAAGTGATACAAAATATGTCATTGGTGGCACCGATTACAAATTACACAGATTATATTGGAAAGTTGCACAAAATTCTTTAAAAACGCTCAATGTGTTAAATCGGTGGAGTGCCCCTTTAATCTAACTGGGTGTGTGTTGTGCTGTGTTGTGGCCATAAGGTGGAGCGCCAAACTACTTTCCCAACAGCTTCAGTGCTCCCGACTGCAAGCCTTGCTTCATGGAGTCGAAGTTCCAGGTGTCCGCAGACGTAGCGCGCTACAACACCGACGGAGACAATTACGAGCAGGTCAAGACCGACGCCTCGTAACAAATGCCCGTTGTCTGTAGGTGTGCTGCACATGTATGTCGTCTTATACTCAAGTGCTGTGTGCTCGGCTGCGGCAGGTGGCGACCTTCTACAGCAAGGTGCTGAGTGAGGAGGAGCGCCAGAGACTCTGCCAGAACATGGCAGGATCCCTCAAGGGAGCCCAGCTGTTCATCCAGGAACGCATGGTGGGGTCACACACACACACACACACACACACACACACACACACACACACACACGTCCCCCTTTACCATTAAATTGTAATGAAGATTTTGGTGGGCTGTGTCTCCATCAGTACAGTGAAGTAGTTTAAAAACATTGTAGTTGCATAACTATCTGCATCAACCCAATGGTTATGAATACTAGTCAAGCGGGTCCCATGTTCTCTGAACAGGTACAGCACCTGATGGCTGTCCATCCGGACTATGGAAAGCGGGTCCAGAACCTGCTCACCAAGTACAACGCCGAGGCTCAGAAGGTAAGCAAAATGGCTGACCTGCATTTTTTTTAAATTTTAAATCAATTATTTATTTTTTTTTTGCGCTGACCTTGACATTTTTACATTCGCCATTCCCTCTTCCAGACCAACCTGCACGTCTACAGCCGTCCGTCAGCCACCTCTGCAAAAATGTGACGTCCTAAATATCGACCGGGTGGCACACCCAAAAATGACTTCCACAGTAACAGACGTCCACCAGTAACCACAACAACATTGTACTAATGATGATGATGTAATGAATGTGTGCTCATGTTGGTATGGGTTTGATTACATTTCTGTTCTAGCGGTCCAATAAAAAGGACGATGTTTTTAACGCAGATAACTAATCTAAAAACAATAATTAAGACTTTGACTTGCAGTGTACATTTTGTCGAGTCAAACTATATCCAGTCCCCGGTGAACCACCAGCACTACTCTCCAAGCTGTTCATGTATTACGACAGAGATATCAGTCTACATTTACATATTTGGAGCACAACGGGGCTCACTTACCCCAATACTATTTATAATCATTTTTGTTCAATGTGTTCTACTTGCAGATTTAATTTCCCCAAGACATTCATGTTGTGAGCTTTCAGTAAATTAATTAAGTGCCAAGTTAAACAATGCTTTGGTTTTCACACTGTGCACTGTAAAACCTGTACTAAAATGATTTGATTGGTGGTCTCTAACGTCAGCGTAAGCATTGAAGAATATTTTGTATCACTTTTCTACTCGTATGCCCTTATTATTAAACTGTTTGTCTTGCATTCCTCTGCCTTCTACAAGGAATATCTGTCCCTAAAGCGGTGCCTTTTGACATAGGTCGACATTTTGAAGATCTGCTGACCTTAAAGCCGCATCGTTTTTTGGCTCCCCCTGTAAGGATTAAACGGTGTTTTGATTGAGCCTCACGGTTCTCATGCGTTCGATTGACTACCGGCCGTTGCTGTGAACTGAGACTCAATCAAAACGTAATTTAATCAGAGCAAAGTGGGGTGAGCAAAAATTGCTGATGACGACTTTAAAAGGAGATGACGGCAACCATGAGCCATTATTAAGCCAATTCATACTTATCGGATACTTCTGTCTAACATGCCCAGTATAACTTGATGTGCTGTGGATGGAAAGTTACAATAAAACCACTCAGAAGAGTTTGCTTGTGGCTTTGATGTTTTGTTTTGTTTTCCCAAATGAAGGCATGAAACCTGTGTACAGAACCACAACACAACAGCTGAAGTCAGAATGGCAGACTGACAAATTAAATTTTACAGCAATAAACAGTACACTTAAAATGTATGCTCTCAACTTTGGATGTAACTTAAATTATACCTTTTGTGCGTAAAGAAACCGTACAGGCGCTCGGATAGCATTTGGCATTGTGCATAATGCAGTTGTACTTCATTGATCAAATGGTACAGAAGCATATTATGCATAAGCCTATATTATAAGCATATATCAGCAGTGATGGACTGGGACAATGGGGGCCTATTCGGCCCCGGCCTTTAACGGATTGACTGGCCGACTTTGTTTTTAATGTGGCCTGTTTAATTAGGAAATTCATTTAATTCATTCATTCATCTTGGACCTTATTAAAAAGCAAAGCTTGTTATGTGTTAAGTTATTTCAGGCGTAATGCATTGTTGTGATGGCCGGTGTTACTCCTTAATCTGTGACCCATCAGATGGTGTGACCCGCAGTGTTGGTTAGGTTGGGTAGTGTTCCCGTTTTAAAAAAAATAGTATTGAAAGAATATATGAATAGATTTTTTAACGGAAAAGGTTGTAGCTAGCTCCTGAACATGACTTGCAAGACAGTTGGTCATTATATTTGACTTGGAAGTACACCACATGACACTATGACCTATTCAAAAGGAAACACCCGTGTGAGGGATCAAGTCAGGGTGTACAGTAGCGCAGGTGAGATCGTATTATTGTACTGTTGAGTGGGCTTGAGTGGCTCCTTCCGGTCCGAACCATCTGACCCCTGGACCCAGGAAGAGCATGATAACTGCATTTTCCCACCACAGCCTCTATTTGAACAGCAGCGTTTGCGTCTCAATCTTCCTCTCGTAGACAGCTTTCTGCACTAGATCGGGGTGGTGTGTGTGTGTGTGTGTGCGTGCGTTTCATGTGTTCATCTCTAGCTCTTTGTCTCAGGCAAGAGACATGAAAGGGGGATCGGAGACCTGAGAGGGGGGGCCGGGTACGATACGGCGAACGCGCTCCTCTGTGTTTCCACATTGCCTCTGGGATGGATCCTGATAGTCGACCTTATAGCGTTACATTGATAGCAGCAGCAGCAGCAGCAGCAGCAGCAGCAGCAGTTGTCTCTCAAGGTGCATTGCTATATCGTCTCTATCCATGCAGGCCTGCAGCAGCATACCGCTCAGGAGCAGTGCCTCTCCACGGCCAGGTGGGGGCGGTAGTGGACCATCTCGCATGGGTGTGCGCCAGCCTTGCAGGACAGGTTGCACCGTCACCACCACGTCGCTTTATGTGCATTACGGTTTAAACCAGCAGTTGTCATTTAAACCAGCAGTTGTAACGATGCTGATAACGAGAGTCCACGACGCGGTTCCGCACCGCAAAGCCAAGCCAAGCAATCCCCAAGCATGCTCAGCGCAGCGCAGCGCCCGCGGCCCGTGCAAAGTGAATGGAGACTGCCGCTCGCTTCGCACCGCGTCTGGTGGGGCCGGACGCGTCATCATAACGCGCAGCGCCACCTCTGGCCGCCCGCGATATTAAACACAGAACCGAACAACGGCCCTTCTTACGACGTGTTTGTGCGTTTCTTTCTTTCTACCTCTCCGCGTGTGGTACCACTAGCAAATAACAACGTCCGCTTAGTAAGATAAATTGATGAAAATAATGAAGGTAATGGTAAGGATGGGTGTGATAATAAGAGGGCCGCCGCGGCTGCGGTATTTCCGTGCAGCAGAGTGGCGCAGCGGAAGCGTGCTGGGCCCATAACCCAGAGGTCGATGGATCGAAACCATCCTCTGCTAACTTTTACCTTTTCCAAAAAGTGCTGTTTTTTATAATGTTAACATGCGTGGCACACACTACACTACACAACACTACACTACACTACAATTGTCCGGTACAACGAAGTGGTTTTGGGGGCAAATTAAATGAACGACACGACGGTTTTTTATCACCGTCCTTTTGGCCCTTTTTTGATTGGTTTCATTATCATTTGGTAATTAGGCTTCGTGTTAATGCTGCGTTTATTCTAGAGGAAGACAAAACTCAATTAGCGTTGCGTTATGTGTGTGTGTGTGTGTGTGTGTGTGTGTGTGTGTGTGAAGGAGTGATTCGTACAACATTTAACACTTAACTTGTCACAATAAGAGAGTTCGGGAGATCTGGAGCATGAAAGATAAAGACCTTATTTGTACTCAAGAGCAAGCACACATATAGCCGAGTTTGTTTGACAAAGAACTGGGGCCTCATGTACGAAGACTTGCGTGGATTTTGGCGTACGCCAAAACCCCGAAAATGTCGTACGCACAAATAAATTCAGATGTATGAAAGTGTGCGTACGCGACGCGTGGATGCGAGCACGTTTGTTTCGTACATCCCAATCAACGTGGAATTGAGCGCACGTGCAGATGTGGCAAACTCCTCCCTGGCCACGCCCCTATTTAAATATGCTAATCTATTTAAATAGGCCCGGGACCTGCGATTTACCTCTTTATCCGATCAGATAAAACCAGCAAACATAGGCAAGAAAAGGAATTTCACACAGTGCGAGTTAAAAATTCTGGTCAATGAAGTGGAGACGCGGAGGGAGATTTTGTTTGGTACCCAGTCCGCAGGGATAAATATGAAAAGAAAACGAAGTGAGTGGGAGCGTGTGTGCGTCGACGCTGTTAATGGCGTGGGGTCTGAGCAGCGCGCACACACAGAGGTTAAGAAGAAGTGGTCCGACGTGAAGATGGAGGTGAAGCGAAGGGTTTCTGCCCACCGCCGAAGCGTGACCGCAACAGGTGGGGGGACAGGAGTGGAGGAACTCTCCCCCTTTGACCAGCGAGTGGCCTGTTTAGTGGGTGACACCGCTCTCACCGGAGTGGTGGGAGCCCATGAAGGGGACACAGATCGACCCCACGGTAAATATGCTGAACTCATATTTATGTCAAAGATTGCTCCTGAGGCGTTTATCATAGAAAGGCTTTTACTTAGAACTCGTAGCAGTACTATACAGCACGTGCATCTCATGGCATTCCTGGCACTTCTGTCTTTACGTATGTGCGCAGGCACATTTCAAATATCGTATATGACATCTCCCCCTTCAAAGTGGGTTATGTATAAACGCAAATCTCTTTGTTTATGTAAATCAGACAAACAAATAAACTTTCTGTTATGAACATAAATCAGCATTGCCAACATTAATGCCATTTCAATACAACTTTGTCTTTTTTTTCCTGTCTTTTGTGTGTACCCCCCCAAAGGCCATATGTTCAATCTACAGGTCAAGCCTGTTGATCGGTTTGCACACCAGTCCAGATCTGGTCACAGTCTGACCGGGCATAGGGCTTGCAGGTGTAGCCGCACTCTGACTGCTGGGGACAGTCTCTAACGTGTGTGGGTGGGTGTCTGTCCCTGTGTTCTCGCTGGTTGCTGATGATGAAGACTGGGGAACCGGTTCAGGTTGAAGGTGGCGACGGTTTCGCCAAAGCTCAGCTCCCTGCTGCGTCTTGATGATGTAAGATCTTGGAGTAATGCTTTCACTTGAGATCACCGCTGGCGGTGACCATGATTTCTCATGGTCCAACTTGGTCCTAACCGCATCACCTGGCTGCAGGACGGGTAAGAGTCGGGCTCCGTGGCGGCGATTGTAGTAATAGGCCTGTCTAGCCTTCTCCTTGCTCATCCCTCTCCTTCACCGCTGCTCTGCTGGGCCACTTAGGTTGAAGATTCTTCTCCAAGGTAGGGAGTGTTGTTCTAATCTTTCTTCCCATTAACAGCTCTGCAGGGCTGTAGCCGGTGGAGGAGCACGGGGTGGACCTGTAAATCATCAGGGTCATCACTGGATCTGCTTGTTTGAGGATCTTCTTGGCCGTTTGAACGGCTCTTTCTGCATGCCCATTTCCCTGCGGATGATGGGGGCTGGACGTGCAGTGTCTGAAGTCAAGCTGCTTCGCAAACGCCTGAAACTCAGAGCTAGAAAACTGCGGCCCATCATCAGTCACCACCTCGTCTGGAATACCAAACCTGGCGAAGATGGCCTTCAACTTCAGTATGACATGTGTACTGGTTGTGGAGGGCATGTGCAGTATTTCTATAAATCTGGAGTAATAGTCCGAGATAATCAGGTAGTTTTGGTGATTGTACTCGCTTAGATCCATTGCAATTCTCTTCCACGGACGATCTGGAAGTGGTGTAGCGATGAGAGGTTATTTTTGTTGTGTTCTTTTCAGTTCATGGCACACCTGGCATGACGTAACAAGGCTGCTTATCTCTGTAGAGAGCCCGGGCCACCACACTGATGAGCACGCCCTCTCCCTACATTTAGCTAGGCCTTGGTGGCCTTCGTGGATTTTCTGGAGAATCTCTTTTCTCATCGGCTGTGGCACGACGATCCTGCATCCTCCGAGGACAAGGCCATTGTGCTCTGACAGCTCTGCTTTGACCTGAACGTATTCTCTTATACGCACAGGCACTTTGCTGATGTGTTCTGGCCATCCAGCGTGTATGAACTTGATGACTGACTGCAGATTGGCATCTGACGCAGTTGCCATTTTGATCACATCCATTTTGCTTTGGCTAGCTGGGATTCCCCCCACTACACCAGCAACATAGCATGCCACATCGCTCTGAGTGTCCGTCTCAGCACACGTGCTGGACAGCGGACTACGCGACAGGGTGTCGGCGACTACCAGAGTTTTTCCAGGAGCGTACTCTGCCACGGGGTTGAATCTCATCAGCCTCATGAGAAGACGCTGACACCGCAATGGTACGTGTTTCCGCTTCTGTGAGGCGTCTGGAGCAATATGCGACGGGTTTCCATTGCTGCCCATGGAGCTGAAGGACCCCCCCCCCAGTCCATAGCTGCTGGCGTCAGCAGACACAGACGTAGGCTTGCCCACGTCATAGTAAGCAAGAGCTGGCGCCGTCGTCAGTAGCTCTTTGGTTTGGTTGAAAGCAGCTTGTTGTGCGTGACCCCATGTTGTTGGGAGACAAATCTATAGCCTATTCTAAGCTAACAACGGAGCGGGCCCTTTCGTGTATCAGATCAAAATTGAGGAGTAAATAAAGAGATATAAACTGAATTAAACTGAGTAGATTTATTCTTAATCAAAGCTAATCAAAGTCAACGAGTAAAAGCATATACTAATAAATACAGCGCTGGGGTCACAAAGAGCTTCGCCTCCTGAGAAGTTCTGCTGATTGTGAGCCCTGAGTCTCAGGTCCCTTGGGGCTATATAGATTAAAAAGATACGTTTGGTGTCTGGCTGTCGTCACAAGGGATTGCAGTGATATTTTATGTTTTGCAGCTGGTTTGTTATCAGAGTTGGTTGGCAGTTTTAGTGGCCCTTTCGTGGGGAGGATGGCAACTGTACCCATTGGCCTTGCCTCCCTTGCAGTCTATGTGTGAGTCTTTGTTAGGCTGCTCGGCGTCTCTGAACACATTGCACGTTGTTTAGCTTCGCACCTGGTTTCCGTCAAGTATTGCTTATCGCTAACTATTGTGTCGCTATATCAGGGTACGTGGAGTGCCTTCCTGCAAAGGCATGGGGTGCACCTATAAACCATCGAACTGTGACGGATAGTTCACGTGAGAGGATTACTATGAGGGGAGGGGAAGCGCCTAGCAAGAGGGTATGGTAAACATCTATAAACCATCACACTGTGACTGGCTCTCTTGTGAAGGGATTTCTGTGAGGGGAGGGGGAGGGAGCACTGATAAGCAATGTTTACTATGCCTGTGTTCTTTCTGGCCTTTACTATTATGGGACCCTTTAGCATTCTTAATATTTCAATAATGTCCACATGTTCTTGTTTTTCAGGAGCTCATACAGCGGCTGCCCCACCGTGGGGCACTGGATGGAGCACTTTTCTCGGTTGAGCTTCAATCCAGCCGTCTCAATGCGCTGCATGGCTTTCTCTAACCGCTGGTCATGTTCGTTCACTGTGGCGCCATAGACGAGCACGTCGTCCATAAATATCTCTACCCCTTCTAGCCCCTGCATTGTCTCCATCATCTTTCTCTGAAAGATTTCCGGAGCGCTTGTTATTCCGAAAGGGAGCCTCTTGAAGTGAAATCTGCCAAACAGTGTGATAAAGGTAGTGAGCTTGCAACTGTCTGGATGCAGTGGAATCTGGAAAAAAAAACACTAGCTGCATCGAGTGACGAGAAGACAGTGGCACCACTTAGTTTTGCTATAATCTCATCTGTGACAGGCAGGGTGTACTGTTCTCTCTTAACGGCCACATTCAGTCTTTTGAGATCTACACAGATGCGAGCTTTACCTGTGCTCTTCTTCAAGACTGGCACCATGGGTGCGCACCAATCAGTGGGCTGTCACCTTCTCAATGATGCCATTTCTCTCCATTCTCTGGAGTTCCTCTCTGACTTTTTCTAGCATGGGAAGTGGCACACGCCTAGCTGTGTGGACAGCGTACGGCTGAGCATTGTCTTTCAGCTGTATTCTTACAGGTTCAGTCTTTAGTGTTCCATGCTCACCGTATGCCTGTAGGTGCTCTGTGCTGCACACCGTTTCCTCCACTCTCCTCACTAGGTTCATCTTCACAGACAGTGGCCTGCTGAGAAGATTGCTTACTGTGTGCCCACGAATAACATAAGCTGTGAGCGGGTGTGTCTTTCCTTTGTAGGCTACAGTGCTCCGGAACTGCCCTATGCACTGTAGCTCCCCACCTGGGCTATCCAATGGGATGTCTGCAGGCTCCAGTGGTGTTTTAGGTCTGGTTTCCTCTCTGATGTTCACATCGGCCCGTGTCGATTTTGAATTCAACCGGAGTGGAGCCTACTAGCAGATTGACGGTCCATTGCTCTGATGACCCATCAGCGGCTTTGCTCACTGCCCCTAGGAAATACAATTGTTGCTGCTCAGTAACCTCACTCACTGCCTTCTTATTATTCCTGCACACTCTGCTCCAATGTCCAACTTTGTTGCATGTGGTTTCACGCGCAGGGCAATTTTCATCCTTGCTATGACGCACTTTCCCGCATTTTCCACATTTGCCATTTCCATTATTTCCCCCTCTTTGCTTACCGCCATATTTCACGTTCTTGTTGAACTTCTTGAACTTGTGACTAACTTCGTGCACTGCTCCTGTTGCCTCCCCTTGCATGCTAATTTGTGAAGCGACCTCCTCAGACTGCCTGACGGTTTGTACGGTTACGGCCAGTGTCAGGTCCTTCATTAGCTGAAGTTTTCGCGAGACGTCTTTGTCAAGTATTCCAACAACGATTCGGTCGCAAATATTCTCCTCCCTACTCGCACCGAAATCACAATGTTCTGAGAGTTCATACAAAGCCCTGATAAAAGTCTCTGCTTTTTCTCCCGGTCTTTGCAGACGTTGATGGAAACATGCCCGCTCATGAATCACGTTCCTTCGCGGTACAAAGTACTCATCAAACTTCGCTAGCACGACATCAAAGTCATCCTCCTCGTCTCCTTCCTCGGGAAAACGTGAACAAACTAAACACATTCTGACTCGCTGCCCATTGCATAAATGAGGCTGCTCACCTGCACCGCGCCATCTTCTTAAGTTTGGTAGCAGTTCTGAATCTCACAAAACGCCGCTTCCAATCAGGCCACTCGGCAGGCTTGTCGAATGAAAAGTTCGTCGGGGGATGAAATTTAGCCATGACTCTCCTAGTCTTGCGCTTCTGACACCATGTCAAAGATTGCTCCTGAGGCGTTTATCATAGAAAGGCTTTTACTTAGAACTCATAGCAGTACATATACAGCAAGTGCATCTCGTGGCATTCCTATCACTTCGGTCTGTCTTAACGTATACGTCACAGTATATGCGCAGGCACATTTCAACTACCGTATATGACAATAAATGTTGTAATTATACTGGTCATACAATTGGCTGCTCACAATACACATAGCTCGTGCGTAAAGATGCCAGGATATTAAACACTTTGACACATGTTTAATTACTTCTTTCTTTTTTATTTCTCAATAGACGATAAGACAGGAACCGGCCCCGGCGTCTCCACCGGCCTCGGCGTCTCCACCGGCCCCGGCGTCTCCACCGTCTCCACCAGCCTCGGCGTCTCCACCGGCCCCGGCGTCTCCGTCTCCACCGGCCCCGGCGTCTCCACCAGCCCCGGCGTCTCCACGCCAGCTGCTGACCGCCCGACTGGCCGTGTCCTCACCCAAGTGGTCCTAGAATCACAGGGGGAAATAGTGAGAGCCATCGGTGGCATCAATGATCGTCTGGATCGATTAATTAATGTCCTCAGTGATATTAACACCTCAATAAATGCACTTGTGAACAAGTAAATTCTGTCCTTGCCTCTTCACATGTTTGAAATTACATTCTGCCGGGCCCGTATGGCTTCCCGGGGTGGGTTGATGTTGACGGGTCCGGCATCCGGTTCCTCCAGTGGGGGGGGGGGGGGGGGGGGTGTGCTGCTCTGGCAGTGGTATGCCATGGCGGTGTGCCACGTTGTGGAGGACGCAACAGGCCATCACAATGTGGCACACCTTCTCAGGTCGGTAGAGCAGCACACCCCCCAACCTGTCCAGGCAGCGCCACCGTACCTTCAATAGGCCGATTGCCCTCTCCACGACCGCTCGAGTGTGGGAATGGAGGTGAATTAGGCTCCTCCCCTGTGGCCCGTTCACAGCTCAACCCCAGCTGGGCATACTATTACACTTCTGCAGCACATGTCCTTGTGAGATAAAATTAACTACAAACTAAATCACTGATTTGAGATAGTTTACATATAACAAATACCAATCTTGAGTAACAAATCAAAGAAAACAATTGTACCTGTAACTAAATATGAGTCAACATAAAGATGACAACCTGTAGAAGCACAATGAAAATCACACCCACCCAATAAATATTCATTCAACCAATTGACTATGATACCACAATTTATGATTGTAGAATCCACTCAGAGTATGCAATGATTAACTTTAAAGACAACTTTAACTTAATTAACCATATGTAAGTAGAATAGAGACAAAGAGACTAGGGTGTCTAGGTCTACTTTCCACAGGGTTGTCAGTTGACCCCCCCCCTCTGACCGGGAGCCAAATGGGGTAAATACAGATGTGTGAGTATCTTGCTGCGTAATTAACAACTGTAAGGGGCCGCATTATCAACACAATAGACTATAGGTTCATCCCAGACTAGGTAGGATGTTCACGAGAGGGTTTATGTGATTCAGACACCTTGATCAGTAACTCTGTTCTGTTCCTCTCAGGGCAACACCCTGAAAATCTAAATATATTGGGGGCACTGACCATCAAAGGTTTATTTATATAAGAGTTTCCCCATCTGTGGTTCTCTGTATTTCTCCACACTTATTAGATTCATATAGCATAATGGCAAGACTAATTATGTATTTTCATTAAATGAAAGGCTAAATTTCTCCCACATGATTGCCAGAGGAGGGCAGTGTTTTTAAGTCTGGTTATCATTTATAAAAGCGTCTCCCCGTCATGCATATAGGACATTATATTACATTATATACTTGTTTATTAGGACTTGCTTATTTGTTTCAATGTATTTCACCTTGTTCAATTCATTTGTATTTGTCTTAACGCAATAATAATACTAAAATACCTCAATAAAGAGACTCTCTCTCACACACACACACACACTCACTCACTCACTCACTCACACACACACACACACACACACACACACACACACACACACACACACACACACACACACACACACACACACACACTCAACAAGTGCCTTACCGACAAAAGCTGGGTTTTCCGACCACCTGACCTTTCTCCCTCCCCCCCCCCCCCCCCCCCCCCCCCCCCTCTCTCTCTCTCTGTACCGCCACCATCCTCCCTTTTACTGTCCTCCACTTTCTCTCTCCCTCCCTCCCCTCCCCCCTCCTCCCTCAGTCTCCCAGCATCCTAGTCTATCTAGGGCTGCAGCCTGACCACATAATGACAGACCTGCCGTGTCCACCCAGAGGCACCACCCTTTCCACCGGGGGCATATAAATCCCCTGGAGAGAGGGGGGGAAGTGGCCATCCTACTCCCAACAAGACGACCATCCACAGGCAACAAGAGGGGACACACTTTTTGTTAAAGAAAACCCCAAATAAAGCCGTTTCAAAGCCACGCGTAAAGCCGCCATGGATAACCACTCGTACAACTACCCGTCGGACTGCGCGCCGCTCACCAAGTCTGCGCGCAAGCCCGCCGGCTCCACGGTGGTGAACATGGCTGGAGGTGGTGGAGGTGAGGGGACGTGTGAGCCCCGGGACTACCTTGTGTGGTCGCTGTGCAACACCCTGTACGTCAACTTCTGCTGCCTGGGATTCATGGCGCTCATCTACTCCATCAAGGTGAGGATTATTATTAGCGATATATATCGATCGGCACTTGATCGACACACTGCTATAGGGAGGATGGTGATGTCCATACCGTGCGCTCTGCGCGCGTCTCCAAACCAAACCAAACCAAAGCGCGCCATTGGGTTTATGACGTTATTATTGTATGGTTGTGGTTCCTTCAGTGGCCTCTCCATGTGTTGCTCTGTGTGAGGTGGTGCCACCTGTGAAGTAAGTCTCGTCATGCCACTGTGTGTGTGTGTGTGTGTGTGTGTCTCTCTCTCTCTCTCTCTCTCTCTCTCTCTCTCTCTCTCTCTCTCTCTATACTGCTTTTGACATGATAAACCAGTTTGATTTTGAGAAGTCACTAGCCTCGCATCTGTCTTAGATCAACCAAAAAAAAAAACAATTAGTCATAAGTGAATTTATAATAAAGACTAATCTAGAAATATAGATCTATAAAACACACTTTTTTGGTCGAATATTTGAGTTTAAGAGTGTCACAGATTTGCCTAGTAGTAGGCCTAGTCTCTGTTTTGTCTTGATCCATTCTTAAAATGTCGCATCCCACAACTGTGATGCTTGGGGATATATATAGAAACGTGTATAAATATACTAGTCTAAATAATAAGCATATTGTGTGGCATTGTGTGAGTCTCACACTTGTGCCAGCCTATTCCTCAGCCAGGCCTAGACTTGGCACAGCATCGCCAGCCAGTCAAGATTTCCACTGTTTACAAGAGTGATGGTGGAGCTGGACTCAGACATTATTAGTTCAAAATGCCCTTTAATTAACAGAGCATAGCTAAAGCTAACATCATGTATAGCATAGCAAAGTCTATTCTTGTCTTTTTTTTCTTCCTGTTTGTTTGTTTGACAATGTTTCTGTTAGTACACTGGGTCCACAACACACACAGGAGGAGTGTGGTGCTGTCCCAGCCACAGGAATGGGTCTATGTAACCAAGGGAAAAACACTAGGAAGAAGAGACACTTTAAAACAAGAGGCGTTGCTCTCCTCCTCGGGAAGAGCTGTATCCGGGCTGTAGGGGGAGATCCTGCTCGCCGCAGGGCCGAACGATTCATCGAAATATTATCCAAATCGCGATGTGGCCATAAGTGCAATATACAAAAACGCAGGAGCTGCAATGTTTTGATAAGGGTGCAATGTGCAAATGTACATTTATAACACCATTATAAATGAAGTACTGTAGTGCAGAGATGCCCTGGCCTACACATTTTGTTCCCATGTAAAAAACATGTTTGCTGGTACAACAAATGTCACATCATGATTATAATAGTTTATTCAGTGAAAATGAAAATGGTGATGCAAAAATGATCATTCCCACCCACCCACTCATATCGCAATCGCAATATCTGTCAAATAATAATCACAATATGATCATTTGTTTTACCATATCATTCAGCCCTATATAGGGGCTGCACCTGAAAGACAAAGTTACAAGAACATGAAGTCACCGCAGATGGGTGTGTACAGCTCTGGGCTGGGATGCCTTGAAGGGCCCTTTGCGGTCCACATGTGATCGCAGGCCTTGTAATAACATGCTGCTCAAATTAAAGGCAGGAGCCAAGTTAAAATGGTGTAATTGGTATCTACCTAATGGGCGAGTCCTACTCTTGAGGAAATTAGAGATCGCCCCATGGTCCCTCTGCGTATAGCCACTGTAAAATATACATGTATAGGTGGGGCTTGGGCAGAGCTGTCATGTAAGTACAGCCCTACGGTGGTTTTACGCAAGGACGTCTGGCAGAGCCTGGCAGGGCTGCAGAGCCTCGCCGTGTAAATGTCACATTTTCTTTTATTAGCTCTCGGTCTGTTCAGTGTACATGTTTTATGTCCATTGTGTTATGTGATGTCCATTGTGTTATATATATATGTGATGTCCATTCTGTTATATATGTGATGTTCATTATGTGTATATATGTGATGTCCATTCTATATTTTGCTCTTTCCTTTTCCGTTTAGAAATAATTTCATTCATTTGATTTTCATCAATAACTCCCCAGCAATAGAAATGTGTGTTCTAAATGTGTATTTGTATGTGTGTGTGTGCGTGTGTGCGTGTGTGTGTGTGTGTGTCAGGCCAGGGACCAGAAGACCCAGGGCAACCTGCAGCTGGCCCAGGAGTGCTCAGACAAGGCCAAGTGGTACAACATCCTGGCGGCCGGCTGGAACCTGCTGGTCCCCCTGCTGGCCGTGGTGATGCTGGTGCTGCTCCTGGTGCACCTGGGCACCTCGCAGGGCTCCTTCGACTTCTTCGGGGAAGACGGCTTCCAAAACTTCATGAAGCTCTTCAGTTGGTAGAGGGAGAGGGGGGGAGAGAGAGAGAGAATGGGGGAGAGAGAGAACCAGAAGGGGGAGAGAGGGGAATGGGTGAGAGACATGGGGGAAAGAGAGAGAGAGATCATTTGCATCCAAGGTCCAAAACGATAGTGTTAATATGAGATATGTGTTACAGAGTGTGTGACTAATTGTATTATTTTTCATATCTATAAGGCAATGTGAAGACACAAGTGATATTGGAAGTGAAAGAAAACCAATCGGTCATAGGATTTAAGACCACATAATACTATAAGTATATAAGTATATAAGTATTATCTGATATATTCAGTCACACATTGTGGCCAATGACACTTAATCACGTGCTTTTCAGTATTGTTTAAATATGTAATATGTAACTTTTTTACTGTAGCCATCATTTTTGGTCAACATAATTTGAAATTAGGAGTGTATTAGATAATCCAACTTATCCACCCATGAAACTCAACCCAACACTCAAATCTGAAGTGAGGAGCGGACGTGACCTGAAGCACCACTCGCTTTCTAATCATCCTTTTCAGTGGATGGGTTTGGTTATCGTTATTATTATTATTATGATTATTATTATTATTATTATTATTATTATTATTATACATCATTTTAGTAAGTTCAACAAAAAGAAACAAGCAAGCAGCTGCTTTATTTGTTATTTATTTATATTTATGTTGAGTATACATTTGGATAGAGGAGTTATCTGTAGAGAGGAACAAGTGTGAATCCAGGATAGCATGGCAACAAGAAATGTTAATTATTATTATCACTACACTCATTTAGATTTTTTTTTATGATTACTGGCCTTTTGTTTTATTTTTTCCTTTTTACTGTCCTTGTCTACATGCCAGTACTTTGTTAAGTCGGTTTGAGCTAAATAAATCAAATAATATGACATAAAATGTTTACAGTCTACATCTTAAATCCCTTTTTTTACTCTTTATTGTTGTGCTAATTGGATATGCACCAAAATATCTGCGATGCACCTCGAGGTCAACGCGCTCCTACACTGGAGGCTTAACTCTTAACTCCAGGGCTGCTTGAAACTGTCCATCCTTCCTACGCACAGAACATGAGGTACATGTTCCAAAATGGCCGTCACGGTGGGCAGCCGTACCGCACAAACAACGTTCAAAAAGGACAACTTTGGACGTGAAGCTGCGGCAGGGCTTTGATGGCGGGGCAGGTCCGAGGGAGGCTGGGGAGGCGAGGCGGACCCGTTCTCCTGGTCTGTTCTGCTGTCTATAAACAGAAGGGCTTATTTTGGGACGCTGTATAATTGAGCTCTGCACTGCGAGGAAGGCAAACCACAGCTGTGGAAAGGAGGAGGAGGAGATGGAGGAGGAGGAGGACGAAGAGGAGAGGAGGGCGGAGCGTAGAGGAGGAAGAGAGGAGGGAGGAGGGGAGGAGAGAATGGGAGGAGGAGGAGAGGAAGAAAGTAGGGGAGGAGAGGACGAGGTGGAGGGGAGGATGGGAGGAGAGGAGGGGGAGGAGATGGAGGAGGAGGACGACGATGACGAAGAAGAGAGGAGGGCGGAGCGTAGAGGAGGAAGAGAGGAGAGAGGAGGGAGGAGGAGGAGAGGAAGAAAGTAGGGGAGGAGAGGACGAGGTGGAGGGGAGGATGGGAGGAGAGGAGGAGGAGGAGGAGGAGGAGGAGCGTAGAGGAGGAGGAGGAGCGTAGAGGAGGAAGAGAGGAGAGAGGAGGGGAGGAGAGAATGGGAGGAGGAGGAGGAGAGGAAGAAAGTAGGGGAGGAGAGGACGAGGTGGAGGGGAGGATGGGAGGAGAGAAGGGGGAGGAGATGGAGGAGGAGGAGATGGAGGACGAAGAAGAGAGGAGGCGGAGCGTAGAGGAGGAGGAGAGGAGGGAGGAGGGGAGGAGAGAATGGGAGGAAGATAGAGAGGAGAGCATGAGAGAAGTGGAGAGAAGGAGAGAGGAAGGAGGAGGAGAGGAAGGAAGTAGGGGAGGAGAGGACAAGGTGGAGGGGAGGATGGGAGGAGAGAAGGGGGAGGAGAGGAGGGGGAGGAGGACGAAGAAGAGAGGAGGCGAAGCGTAGAGGAGGAAGAGAGGAGGGAGGAGGGGAGGAGAGAATGGGAGGAGGATAGGGAGGAGAGCATGAGAGAAGTGGAGCGAAGGAGAGAGGAAGGAGGAGGAGAGGAAGAAAGTAGGGGAGGAGAGGACGAGGTGGAGGGGAGGATGGGAGGAGAGAAGGGGGAGGAGAAGATGGGAGGAGCATAGACAGGAGAGGAAGGAAGAAGAAGGAGGAGAGAGGAGGCAAGAGGGGGAGGGAGAGGAGGAAAAAGGTAGTAGCGCAGAGGAGGAGGGGAGGAGAAGAGTAAGGAAAGAAGAGCGAGGGAGAGGAGGAATGAGTTTAATTCTCATATAGGAACAACTTGGTCTTAATCTTTAAATGTATTTGTCATTAAATACAGTATGAATAATGCTCTTAACACCGCGTTGTGGAGGTGGGAACTCTCCCACCTCCTCCTGTTGCCTGCACAGGCATGTTGTTGAGTAAACGCTCATTATTATAATTGTCCTGGCCCTGAGGGATATATATATATATATATATATATATATATATATATATATATATATATATATATATATATATATATATATATATATATATATAAAACACATACCAATATACATGAACAAGCCCAAATAGCTACCTTACACAGCATGCTGTCTATTTTCTCCCTGTGGTCTGGAAGACACACACAAAAGTGTGTGTTTGCATGTGTGTGTGTGTGTGTGTGTGTGTGTGTGTGTGTGTGTGGAGAGTCCGAGGTTAGGCTTGGCCAGGAGAGAGCACTGTGTAATTTCCAAAGCAGCAGCTAAGGGGCGCTGAAGTGAAACACAGACACACATACACAGACAGACACAGACAGACACACACACGCACACTTTTGTGATGTAGTCACAAATACCATCTATTAGTCATGGCAGTCTTATCACCACCAAATGAATCATTCCAGGATCCAGCAACCCAGATGTAGGTTACCCTTCATTTCCTGATTGGTACTAGGTATACGCTGGACTTTTACATAAGCTTCCCAAGTGTATGAAATGAGGATCTCTGAACGAATTCATGTATGAGTCTGAGTCTGTTCCCCTGGGCTTCACTATCTAACTTCAACAAAGTTAGATGTCTAACTTGAACAAGTGTGTGTGTGAGTGAGTGGTGGCGGTGGTGAATGGCGCAATGGTGTTTTTTAAGTGGCACTCTTTCGGCAAGTCTCATGGTGTCGACATGGGTGTTATATGTCTTATATTTCATGTAACCCTAGCAACCCACTAACTGGTTCCCAGCCCTGTTTGCTTTATACAAAGATTTTACTTCACTGCAAGTTCAGACAATAGCCTGGAAAATAAGGAACAGAAGAATGGCTTTGCTGCCAGACATGTGAATCAGGTTAATTGTTATGTAATTTTTGTAATCAGCAACACACATAGTCTAAAGTAGAGTGAATGAAGAAGAGAGAATAAAGAAACAGATGTAGAATAGTATGTGTGTATTTGTTTAATTGACCTTGTTGTTTTGTCCTCATGTAACACCTCCCAGAGGGCCTTAGTCTCTGGGTTTGTCGCACCATGGGACATCAGACCTGTGGCAACCCATGGCTG
>JAOPHQ010005754.1:27500-104818 GCA_030340625.1 Merluccius polli | reverse complement strand
TGCATCCCCTCTCACTTGTTGCATCCTTCATGTTGCCTTGGGTCGTCGTATTGTACTCCGAGTACAAATAAAACTACTAGTAAATATCATGACAACAACTCAGGCAGCAAAACACAACTTTTCGGTCACATGGTCGCCTCCAACTGAATGGAATGCAGCCAGGAAGTGGAGATGACGATGTGCAGTTTGTGGCGGGAGCGGTCACAGCTGCACACACACCTATGTGTAAACCCAGTGCCTTTGACACACACTTCAGCGGTATTCTCTCTCTCTCTCTCTCTCTCTCTCTCTCACTCTCTCTCTCCTCCCAGAGAACCTGAAATACGCGCGTCTGCCCCAGATGGTGATTGAGATCAGCATGCCTTTGTTTGCGCGGATGACAAATTGAGACAGGCAGGCGGTTGTTTAGCATTCCAGGTACCATACCACATGCGTGTTTTGAAAAGTGTTAATGGCGAGCGTGCGGGAGGTGGCTACCAGGTATTGGCTGCAGGCTTCGACGAAGCTTGCAGGTTCAACTCTCGGGACACTCTGTCATCGAGACACACTCTCTTTCTCCCCATCTCTCTCTCTCCTGCTCTCAGACTCAGGCTGTCTCTACTTAAGACATGAGATGGACTGAGGTTCTGTGGTCAAATATCATAAAAGATAATTAATTATTATTGAGTATTATGTATTGATTCACTCATCTAGTTATCAGTGTCTGATCTCCACACAGGGTAAGGAAGGGGTACTAAGTACTTTAGGGTTATGTTGTTGTTGTTTCGGGCCGGAGCCATAACTGATGCATGAAAAAATATATATTATAATATAATGTAATGATGACTTATTTTGTAATTATGATGATGCTACATACGTATTGTTTTAATGCCAATGTATTCAGCATTAGAGATTAATCTCAGTTCGATTTCCAAATCGAGTAAAGAGTAAATACAAAATGTTAAATACAGTTGCATCTCGAACACCTCGTAGTGTTTTTAGTCAGTTCCCGAAAGCTCCTGTCTTTGAAAATGGCTGATTTATTGTTCCTTCTTTCATTTCAGGATAAAACGCATGAGCTATTTTATTAGACCGAACTAGGAACTATTAGTGCAATAGAGTTAGTGTAAAGTGTCATTAAGGTTCTTTATTGGCTCTGGGAAGCATGCGAAACAAACAGCCAGTATCTGCTCCCTCCCTCGCTCCTCTCCATCCCACCTAACTGCCAAGACGTCCTGTCTGACTATGACCATATATTAGCGGAGAGTACAGTAGCTCAGTGGTGTCTGTGTCTCTGCATGATGGATGACACCTGTAGCCGTTGAGCAATCCCTCCCCTGCTGCAACTTTGTTATTGTTTCTCACCTTTTTTTTTTTTTTTTTTTGGCATGGGAGCCAAAATGTAAACCAGCTATCCCTCCCTTGAATTCCCCTCCCGTGACAGAAGCCAGCCACAGATAACCATCTGATTGCCACGGCGGCGCGTGAACTTTTACTCCTACTTCCAAGACAAGTTAGCTGATGACTTGGAATGCTGTGATTGGTAGGATAGTTGCCACGGTAATGCCTCAGTCCCTCCCCCTCCCCAGTTCAGATAAATCTATCTGTCTGTCTGTCTGTTTGTCTCACTGGCACACTCTTATCTAACTCCATGCCATCGCTGTTTAACTATCATTGTGATGTTTTTTCAGGCACACAATTGTGCGTGTGTGAAAAAACCGCCATTCGGCACACGGTGTGTGTGTGTGTGTGTGTGTGTGTGTGTGTGTGTGTGTGTGTGTGCCTGCACATTTGTATGTGAGTGTGTGTGTGTGTGTGTGTGTGTGTGTGTGTGTGTGTGTGTGTGTGTGTGTGTGTGTGTGTGTGTGTGTGTGTGTGTGTGTGTGTGTGTGTGTGAGAGTATGTATGTGTGTGTGTGAGAGTATGTGTGTGTGTGGGTGTGTGTGTGTGTGTGTGTGTGTGTGTGTGCGTGTGTGCCTGCACATTTGTATGTGAGTGTGCGCGTGTGTGTGTGTGTGTGAGAGTATGTATGTGTGTGTGTGTGTGAGAGTATGTATGTGTGTGTGTGTGAGAGTATGTATGTGTGTGTGTGTGTGTGTGTGTGTGTGTGTGTGTGTGTGTGTGTGTGCGCACACCTGAGTCTGGGCTTGTGTCAGCAAGGCGTTCTGACTGACAGAGCCTGTCAGCACTATTATGACCACAAGACAAAGAGCTCAAAACGACTGGAAACACAGCCGGTGAAAACCAAGATGGCGGGTCACCGTAGCGACGCAGATCCTCCCTACAGCTGGGAGAGATGGCTTTCAGAGCCGTTGGAGGAGGAAGTAACATGAGACGGGTCATTAAGGAGCAGGTAGGGGGTTAGACAGTGAATTCAAGACGGTCATTTAGGAGCAGGTAGGGGTTAGACAGTGAATAGAGACAGCCGGTATGGGTTAGACAGTGAATTCAGAGACAGGTAATTTAGGAGCAGGTAGGGTTAGACAGTGAATAGAGACAGCCGTAGGGGTTAGGCAGTGAATACAGACAGGTCATTTAGGAGCAGGTAGGCTTAGACAGTGAATAGAGACAGCCGTAGGGTTAGACAGTGAATACAGAGACAGGTCATTTAGGAGCAGTAGGGCTTAGACAGTGATAGAGACAGCCGTAGGGGTTAGGCAGTGAATACAGAGACAGGTCATTTAGGAGCAGTAGGGCTTAGACAGTGAATAGAGACAGCCGTAGGGGTTACAGTGAATACATGACAGGTCATTTAGGAGCAGGTAGGGGTTAGACAGTGAATAGAGACAGCCGGTATGGGTTAGACAGTGAATACAGAGACAGGTAATTTAGGAGCAGGTAAGGGTTAAACAGTGAATAGAGACAGCCGGTAGGGGTTAGGCAGTGAATACAGAAACAGGTCATTTAGGAGCAGGTAGGGCTTAGACAGTGAATAGAGACAGCCGGTAGGGGTTAGACAGTGAATACAGAGACAGGTCATTTAGGAGCAGGTAGGGCTTAGACAGTGAATAGAGACAGCCGGTAGGGGTTAGACAGTGAATTCGGATGCATGTCATGAACGGTATTGGGGTTAGCCTCAAAGATTCCCTACAAGTTAGGCTGTTGACGTTGGGGAGTTGAACCCCAGTACCTTGCACCTGTTGAGGGGAACACCCTGCTGACCGCTCCCCCTCAGCCCCGTCCCCTCGGCGCGGCGTGTCCATTCCCGAACGAGAAAACATCGGAGGCCATGAAGGAGTGTGAACTGCTCCCAGGAGTGTGTGGGTTCACTGGCGGGTTGCTCTGAGATTAAACGGTAGCACGTGCTGACAGCTGGGGGTTGGTGGGGTGGGGGGGGTGGAGGAGGACCATGATGCACCTGGGGCTCCAGTAGAACCCATGGCCCTTCTCTCTCCCTCTGGATAGCCCTAAAGAGAAGGCGACAAAATGAACTCTTATTTTGGCCTTCAGAGGACATTTTAATGAGACATTAGGAGTACAGCCGTAGTACTTGAAGAACTCATATTATTGGTGTTTATGGGTCACTCTAGGGGAAACATTTTGTTTTTCAAAGCATTCAGTTACATCATTTTCTTTCATATTCATAAAAAAAACGCCCCCCAAACATGCAGTGCAACGCAACACCCACAGCTTCCACTAAATAAGCATTTTATTTTTCAATATTCGCCGTGAAAGCGTTCCTTCATATATAATCTAATCAGGCAGTATGTAGAGTCGACATGTGTTTTAGATCCACGAATCCATTCATTTGTATGGTAATCTAGCATGCAGCTCGTTCCCCAAGTGTTAAAACCCCTCATTAAATGCATGCAAAGTGAACAACAGCAGTCATATCCCGTCCTGAGTTGGAGGCCTGGGTTGGATTATAGCGGCACTGAGCGGATAACGTTCACATGCCGAATATTTCATTGTTCTGAATTTGAGAATGAAGTCGAGGGCCGGGATAGTCGCTAGGTGTTCTCGCTCTCGGGCCAAAAGTGTTTGACTCTCAGCCATGAGTTTCCTGGATCCGACCCCAATGTCCACAGCCTAGCCTATAGGCATCCTCGAGGAAAAGGCCCCGTCTCCGACCGGGCATTTCGCTCATTAATGATATGTAACTGAATTCACTGTCGCTTTGGATAAAAGCGTCTGTGAAATGACTTGTAGTAATAATCGTAGTAAGAGGAGGTCATTTCGATTAGTCTGTCCGTTGTCTATATCTCTTCACACATGCAAATGTTGCGCGGGAAAGTTGTATTACTGTGTTGCGTGAAGGTTGTTTACCCAACAAAAGGATTAACAAAATGGATATTCATGGTATTCAGGTATTGGTGAGTTCTGGAGAAAAGGTAGATAAGGTACAGGATCTTCCATTCCGGATCTCATCCTGATCGTCAACAAATGAAATTAAGATGAATGTCTCTCTCCGCTTGCATGCCGTCTTCTCATCTGCCATCGGGTGTCCTTCATTTTGTAGGCATAAGACAAGCTCAAACAAACACTGGCCGGCTTTGCATTCACGGCAACAATAACTACTAATCCCTGAGGCAACTGCTGTCTTGGAGAGAAGCAGCGCTCCATGACATGCCACGTCTACCGCAGTATAGCGAAGGATGCTCGCAGAGCCGGGATGCTAAAATGACAAAGCGATCGCATCGAACCAGGGTAGACACACGGACACGCGCCCGCCCACGACACAATAGACGGCAAACACGCAACGCCATTCCCCTTGTTTTACATCAGGGCTGGACTGTTTGAGCGGCAAACAGTGTTTGATTAAGTGTATCTTAAGTGAGCACAGCTCTCTGAGAAACTAGTTCAAACTGTTGAGCTTGGACCTAACTCTTGGGCCAAGTCTGTGGGCCTCCCTGCTCTATTTTTGTACCACTCCACTCTGCCTATCGCTACAGGAATTTATCGGAATATCAGCCAAGGTTTATAAGCGTTCGACCGCACTTAACTTATTATTATGATTATAATTTTGAGTGAGAGGAATGAGGAAAAGCCCAACGCCGCCGCGCAAACGACCTCCGGCGCGGTGCTAGCGTAGCTCTAAGCTAAATGGGCAGGCATGATTTATTAATGACAAGCATTCTCTAATGCCAGTCGAGGGACTCTGGAGGCAGCAGGAATCTGCCCGTTGCCTTGTTTGTGTTCTCTGTGGTTTCCCACTTATCATCCCAATGTGTATCTTGGAGGGGAACGGGAATCCTTCCCAAGTTCCCAGCTTTCCCAGACTGTGCTTGCTCGCCCCCCCCTTCTCCTTCTCTCTCCTTCTCTCTCCCTCTCTCCCTATCTATCTATCTATCTATCTATCTATCTATCTGTCTGTCTGTCTGTCTGTCTGTCTGTCTGTCTGTCTGTCTGTCTGTCTGTCTGTCTGTCTGTCTGTCTGTGTCTCCTTCCTGTGTTTGCTGGGTCACCTGTCGCAGCGTGTCTCGTTTCCCAGCAGACCCTTTTGTTTGAACACGCTCGGCTTAGCGGGCGTTGGGACTCGTCGCCTAATCAGGGTGAATGAGGGATCAGCTGTGAGATAAGATCCCAACTGCCTGAGAGTTGAGGTGGCGGTAGTAGTAGTAGTAGTAGTGGAGGTAATGGTGTTGGTGGTGGTGGTCTATTCACACGCTCAGCGCAGGAACCCGTGTGTTGTGGGGTCCTGCACTGAAGCCCTCTGTGATAACATCTCTTATACTTAGCCTCTCACCTCCCAGTCGGTAGGCGAGGGTCAACAGCTCTGCAAGGTCTCCGTTCCTCCGCTTAGTAGATTAGGATTAAGGTGGAACAGCGGGCCGACACATTTCTCTCTGTTATTCTCTGTGATAATGACTTCCCTGGAAAAATCCCCAGGAGACACTCTCTCTTTGTGTGTGTGTGTGTGTGTGTGGGTGGGTGTGTGTGTGTCTCTCTCTCTCTCTCTCTCTCTCTCTCTCTCTCTCTCTCTCTCTCTCTCCCCCTCTTTTTTAATAGACAACATGTGTAATTGAGTAGATTCGCCAAGGTCCATACTGTAGCACAGCTGTGTACACACTGTCGGACCTGCGAGAATGACACCACCATGGCCCACAGTGGAGCGACCTGGGGGAGAGACCTATGTAAAAAAAAAAAGTCAGAATGCCTTCTTCCAAAGCACTGGCTTACACACACTAAATGTAGTTTGTGTGTGTGTGTATGTATGTATAGGTGGACATGGTCAGTGGTTCCAGGCCTCATCATCAACCCCTGTAGACAACCTCCCCTCCCAGAGAGCACACACACTTGACACACAAGATGACACACAGACACATACAGTCACCAAAGCATTGGAAAGCCTGTCAACATTGTAATTATTGCAAACATTAATGTTGACGCCTGAAGTGAAACCAACAGAATGAGCTTTAAGCGTATACTTATCTCCAGTTGGCAGTTAGGCAAACGTTTTTGTGTTTTTCGGCTGTAATTAATTTTTATTCACTTCCCATGTTGGCATGAATTTTGGTAGAATGTGGTAACATCAGTTACCAGTTTCACAGGGACAGTGCACACACACACACACACACGCACATATGTTAACTCATACGTAAACTCACACTAACACACACACACACACACACACACACCAGCAGGTTTAGAAAGGAATTCACACAGTTGATGGTATCCTGCTGTGTTGGAATTTTCCGATGTAAAATAAAATTTAGGCGGCAAACAAGCACCGGGGAAGCAGAGAAAACACACTTCAGGAGCAGGGAGTACCGCGGTTAAGAGGCGGGGCTTAGCACAACATGTGTTGGTAAAAGTCGTGTGTGTGTTTGTGTGACCGTTCATCGAGTCATGTGACTTAACCGCCACTGTTGTCTCTCCCTTTAGGTCTGGTGGAGATTTGCCTGATGCACCCCCTGGATGTAGTGAAGACCAGGTACATGTGCACGCAAACACACACGCACGTGCACGCACGGACGCAAACACACACACACACATAAACACACACACACACACACACACACAGTGTACACACACACACCAACACAGGCAAACACACACACATATATACACACACACACACACATAAAATCAGCACAACCATTACTTCTTACCAACCCTTAACCATACACAGAGAGAGATGGCCATTTCCCCAATCATTTCCCCCAATCCACATCTGCCTTGGATCGTGTCTCGCAGGCTTCAGTAATGCCACCGGGGGCTGATCTACACAGTGGCGTTCCTACTAGCATAGCAGCTGTGTAGCATCCTACCCCCCCCCCCCCCCCCCCCCCCTTAGCTCCCAGACCCTAACCAGCACCGGCAGCCGTGCCAGCAGCCTCAGCCGCGTTCTGCTGTGGAAGAAATGAAATGCATCATTTACCCATTGGTTCCCCGCACAATGTAAAACTAATAGAGTCCTAATCCTGCCAAGCCCCTTCCAGTGTGCCTCTGTCTTCTGTGCTTTAACCCCTCCTAAAAAAAAAACACCAAAAAAACTGCTCTGACGCACTTATTGTATGTTCATACGCCCTGGTAATCAAATAGTACTTAGCATCGTATAGCATCCTACCCTAGCTATCCATACTGTATACCAGAATGGATAGCTAAACCTAGCAATTATGGTGCACTTACCAACTTGTTCTATTGACATCCTCGCTGTACCGACTGTGATATATTGTTGTTTGGCAATGCAGTTACAACAAGTCCCTTTTTGTTCTCATTGTAAGCACCTGCTAAGTGCCCGTAAATGGAAATGGAAATGTCCTTACTTCTCTTTAGGACCCAGATATACTCAAAGACCAAATTTGTCATGTTCGCATTGGCTGTCGAACTGCTGTGTAAGTAAAACACGGCTGGTAGCGTGTTGTTCTGGGGGGGGGGGGGGGGGGGCGGTGGGAAAAGTTTGACTAGTTCAGCTGAGTACCATGCACACACACTTACTTGCAACACTTTCTCTCTCTCTCTCTCTCTCTCTCTCTCTCCCCCTATGTGTGTGTCTCTCTTTCCCTGGTGTCTCTCTCTCTCGCGCGCTCTTGCTCTCTCTCTCTCTCCCCTATGTGTTGCCCCCCTCCCTCACTCTCACCCCCTCTCTCCCCTACATGTTGCTCTCTGGCTCTCTCTCTCTCTCTCTCCTATAGCTATAAACAGGTCGTAGGCCAATACTAAAGCTTTATGGTCTTCACAGGCTCACACGAGACCTCTGGCTCAGTTCTTTGACCCACGCCACCATCAGCCCCCACCCCCCCACCCTCCCTCCCCCATACCCCCCATTGGTAAATTGTCCAGTTCGTTGTGTCATTTACGGCGGTTGTTTCTTGGTAGATAAAACTGCCCGGCGTGGCAGTTAAAAGGTGAGCCGGTGGCACTCGGGAGGCGACGGTACCCCCCAGAAGATGGGGGGGGGGGGGTACCGGGGGGTACCGGGGGGTACCGGGGGGGGCGGCATTGAGAATTGAAGCCAGATACCGGACACCATGAGGAAGAAAAGGCGGGGGAGTCAGAATGAGATTTATAGGGCAGAAGGTATGGGGGGGGGGGCTGGTTTATTACAGGTAAGAGAGCCCCGCGTCGGTCCGTCTTCTTCAAATGAGGGTCACGGGGTCAAAGTGCGTGTGCTGTTTTCTTTTGCAACGCGCTTCCTTCAAAAATGGCGCTGAAGCACCTTAAACTTGGACAGGGTTATCGGTTTGTTTTCGGTCTTGTGACGCTGTGTGTTTTGGCACCTTTATGTGTTTTGGTGGTAATCCTCCACCAAACACATTATTTTGGTGTTTGTCTGCATGGAAAGCAGCGCAGAGTTGTGTTGGTCAAGGCCTGTGGTAGTGAATATAACAAGCGTGGCTGCCAAGGGTATACACACACACGCACATGCGCGCACACACACACGCACATGCACACATGCACACACACACACACCATAACTTGAATATTGGTTTACCTGCTTAAAACCCACTCATGAATTCAAAGGATAAGTGTCCACATGCCAGCGAGCTAAATAGGAGGAGAGAGTGAGTGGGAGTTGAAATCCATTAGCAGGAACCTTGGAGCTGGTCGACACTCACACACCACACCTCCCTCTCACTCTCTCTCGCACACACTTTCTCTCTCGGCACACACTTTCTCTCCCTCTCTCTCTCTCACACACACTTTCTCTACCTCTCTCTCTCCCACACACACTTTCTCTACCTCTTTCTCTCTCGCTCTCGCTCTCTGTCTCTATTGTCTAAAGTTTTTCTTTAGAAATGTGTGTGTGTGTGTGTGTGTGCATGTATTGTAGTTAAACATGTAATTCATTCATCTATTCTACAGCTAAATGCTATGAATTATTTCATTCAACAAACTAAAGCCTAAAACTAACCTAAAGAATTGACCACCAACACCAATTTCAACCCCCCCCCACCCCATTAAAAAAACACATCAATATTGACACAGCTTTTCTGCATGGGTTGCAGGACGCCTGAAAGGGCACAATATAAAATATTTATGTGCGTGAAGCTGGCGATGAAAAGGCTCCTGAGTTAACCCGATGAAAGGTGGCCCGGCCCAGGAGTCCCTCAGAAGTCAGATTGATGGCGCTTGTTACCAGAGTGGGAGAACAGGGGTCAGGGCTCTGGCCTGGTGGGTAAACACGCTATAGGCTGGACATGTGGAACAACAAAGGCAGAAGACACGCTCCCCGTCCCCACACCGGATGCTGTCCTCTGGGGCTCCTGTGTGCTGGCACAAACCCCCCTGGAAATATATGGGGAGCAAAGGGCAAAAAATAACCCCCTTCCCCGATAAAGGTATCTAAATGCCCCCCAGATAAGCTTAGATAGAGATTGTCCTGACTGTTTAAACTGTATAGTGTATAAGTGTGTATGTATATATATTTAGTAATACACGATGGTATCCTGCATGTTGCCATACTTTAATATGGTAATCGGCAACAGTATTGGCGCTGAAGTTGACTTTCTGAAGAGACTGTGAATTGGAAGGCTTAAGATAGGCTGGCGAACACCCCCGTCTTGAAAATAGCCATCGTTCCATCTTTATTCATTCATGGTTAGTTTGGGTTTATGTATTTTGACATTAGACAAAAAGCAGCACATTTAAACACCCATCACTATTTCTATTTAAAAAGTACATGACCACACACACTGGTTGTACTCAAAACCATTTTTGGACGATTTAGACCCAGTCCTCATCATGATGAGAGGGTAGCTGGTTCAATTCCTGTGATGGCAGTGTGTTCCTACTGTGCTCATCATCTTTCCTCTGGACCATTGAGCAAAACTGCAGTTTTACCATAAAGAAACATATAAACACAGACCTGCATGTAACCGCCCATGTAGCCGACAAGTACTCATATTATCACTCTACCAAGAAACATCAACCCGACGTTTCGTTCCGTTGGGTTCTTTAGACTCCACCGCCATCCTTGTTGCTATTGGTTACAAAGCGATGCGAGCCGCCAGGGCCCGGAGAATGTGCGGGCGAAACGCGACGTACTCGAACCCAAATGTAGCATGCCTCGCACAAAGTAAACAGTTAATTGCCCCTGACCCTTAGCCCCTCCACGAGCACGGGCCGAAGCCTGGTGGATGAGGATGAAGGGGGTTAAGGGGTAGGCGGGGTGGAGCGGGGAATAGGGTCGTGGTCGTTGGCGGGGCGGGCGGACCAGACAGTGGGCCCAGAGTTACAGCTTTTAATTAACCTGGAAACCACCTATTTACATGGTTCAGAGACTGGTCTCAGCTGGCTTGGAGGTAACAAAGGGTGTCGCTCGGTGCTTTTCCCCGGGGGTGCCGGGGCTGGGGGGTTGGTGGTGGGTGGGTGGGGGGGTGGATGGGGGGGGGGGGGGGGGGGGGGGGGTTTGGTGAGGGGTAGAGGGTTTGAGGGGGGGGGGGGGGGGGCTTTGCGGGGCGCTCCCCATCTGACTCTGATCAGGGCCCCACTCTCATTAGCGAGCACGACTGGCTGCGTTTCCCTTCATGTCGAGATCTTGTTACACCGAGCTCCACCCTTAACGCACACATGGGTGCGCACACACACACACACACGCACACACACAAACATACTCACACACTTCCACACACACACACACACATACACACACACACACACGCCACTGTGCACCTCTTCTTAAAACAACTTCTTGTCATCCTCTGTACTCCCGCCCATAAAGTGCGACCACGCCTTTCCTGTCGCTGCGACGTGATCCACCGCTCGCGCAGCCGCGAGCTATTAGTTCTCTCCGCTGTGCGTCCATGAGCTGTGACTATAATGAGCCTTAAACCAGACAATACCTGTATTTTAAATTGATACATAGTTCTTGCCCCAGCTCCAACGTACTGTATCCGCGTACACACTCATTTTGAATTAACGTTTTCAGGTTGGCTTTTTTGTAAACCGTTTTTTTTTTTTTTGTGCTTTGAATTTATGCACTCTCCTAACTACAACCCCCCCCCCCCCCCCCCCCCCCCCCCCCCGCGCCTCTCCTCGTCGCCTGTTTTCTTCTCTCCCACTCTTTGTTTTTGCTCTTGTATCTTATTTTCCACCTCTCCCTACCAGTGGATATTTCATCCGACTTTCCGACGAAAGTGCATGGAAAACGCTGACTCTCTGTTCAATGGGCTTATTCATTATGATCTCGAGTCTCCCTTGGACGGTCTGTTGTTAGATTTAATAGCACCACATTTACTATTGCCATTGTCGTATTAATATCGCGTAACCCAAACCCGTAGTACTTACTATTTACATTCATAATTTTCATGATTTACGCTCGTCATACGTTTGTATCGGAAAAGATCGTGTTTTGTTACACAATTGTGCAAAATGCGCCGCATGACATGGCTGTCAGAGTCAGTGTAAACTACATGGTCCCCCCCCACACCCCTCTGATGAGAAAAACCTGGACCTGGAGCTCAGGGCAAGCAGCCCGATCGCTGGCGGCGGTTGCCACGGCAACTGCGGCTATTGATCACAGCAAGCATGAAAGTACAGCCCTCTCGGGGGTCCGCAGAGTGAACTTTGAAACTGGGGCCTTTGACAGATGACGTCCTGTCCTTTAAGAGAGGCGGGGTCGAGGGGGATGGGGGTGTGGGGGGGGGGGGGGGGGGCGGGCTGGTGACAGTGTTCAAAAGATGGCCGCTAGGCTCTTGCCAGAAAACCCCCCCACCTCTACCCAACTTCAACCCACGCCCCTGCCGGCGTCCGACTGCTGGGTCAACCCCGGTGCACTTCCCGAGGAATCCCTGACACACAGCAGGGCTCAAAGGCATGGCAGTAGCCTGACAGACGGAGCCTCCCTTGTTAAAGGCAGCAGGATGGCCAGCAGTCCTCGTGGGGAGAGACGGGCCACTGGCCAACTGTAACACACTGACTGGATGCTGCTGCTGTTGCTGCTGTACACAGTAGCCAGTTTAGCAGTGTGTGTGTGTGTGTGTGTGTGTGTGTGTGTGTGTGTGTGTGTGTGTGTGTGTGTGTGTGTGTGTGTGATGAGTCCCTCAGAATCAGTACCAGTTCTCTTTGAATTCCAGTCCAGACAGAATGAGGCTTGAAACCATGGCACAGACCACAAGACTAAGGAATAAGTAATGAATACCACAACATAACCAAGAAAGAAGAAATACAACATTGGAACGCAATCGAGGAATGATGTTAAGGCATTGTAATATTCGTCCACTGGGAAGACTTTGATTAGGAACAGGAAATACCATTATATTCCAGATGGTTAAATAACTGTAAATAACTTTAGTACGACAAACTAAAATGATATTTGGAAAAGGAGGAATACCGAACAGATGGATGGAGTCATTAACTGAACTGTTTTTCACTTTTTCCATATGACAATTTTGGTGTTTCTATCCTTGTAATGTGATCATTATCTAGCATGGAGCGGGACCACATTCCGGTACAATAATTACAGAGGGAAGTTTTTCATGGGGATTTTGTTTGTCGAGATCTGACTATGCCCAGTTGGCTTCTGCCTACGTGCCTCTCACCCTCTGTCTTTCTCTATCTCTAGCTCTCTCCCATGACGCAATCACACATAAGCACTCTTGGCCCTGTCCTACGCTTTTGAATTGTTCCACTAGCTTTTTAAACGGTTCACTTCCCCTCTCAATTCCTTCCTTGTTAAGAGACTACTGGACATTCAGTAGCCTCGTTAGTGACAAAAAAACAAGATGACCTATGTAGATTAGTAACAGCCAGAATATTTTTTTTGGATGGTCTGAGAGCAACCTGGTGTTGAATCCGATATTGGAGTTTGCATCTGTTTCTTCTAGGTGCTGCACTTTATCCCTCCTACCATCAAGGACAAGCGAGTTCAAGTTCCTAAATTTGCACCCACAGTCTGCCAGTTTCTGCCTCCTCCCCCCCACTGTCCTTTCTGGCGAACGGAGAAACCTGTTTTAAAGAAAACCATGACATGTTCCCAGAATCAGGAGTGTATGCGCGCAGCTTCACCATTCCTTGGAATGTCTTTCTTTTCCTCATCCCAGGATGGAAAGAACCAGGACAGGATAGTGTTATGGTTAGGATGTCTTGCCAAGTTCTGGGTTCGAGTCGCAATATCCACAGCTGAACCCGTAGGCATCCTTGAACAACATGCATGCCTAACCCCTACCTAGTACATGACATTGAGGATAAGGTTGTGTACTGTATCTAAATTGGCTGTTCGTCGCTTTGGATGAAAGCATCTGTGAAAGGACTAAATGAATGAACCATTCATGAACAGCGTGTTGACATCTTATTTGAGATGGTGTGCATGGAAATACATCATTCTCTGGATGTCCCCTCATTACTCATTGCAGAGAGGAGTATGTGAGTAGTGTTGTATTCATTGACCCCTATGCGGAGCTGAAGAAGTGTACGGGGAGATTGAAAACAGCAAACAAACACATTGATTAGGATTAATGTGCTATAAAGTTTATAAATGTGCTATAAAGTTTTGGGAGTTTGCTTTCATAATATTTTTGCTCAACGTGGTGATTAAGACAAACATCTAGGTTCCCAGCCCGTTTGTCAGAACAATACATTCTTTACATGTTTAAGCAACGCCTGAGTCTTCTACGGTATGTGATTAATGTATTATTCACTGGTCTCTGAACCACTGCCAATGGTCCCTAAAATCTGTCTGCCCCTCAGACGTCCAGCAAGCAATGCAACGCGACGCAGGGACGGTGGTGATCTATATGGTGATCTTCCCTTGTTTAACCTTTTGCTATATTTTCCTGCCATTTCCTTTCCGTCGAGCTGTCAGGGTTTTTTTTTTTTAAGGAGCTCTTCCTGCTTTGCCCCGATCCCCATGCGGTCGGAGAGGTCACGCAACATGAGACATCTGGACCACAAAGCAGCTCTGACATCACCACAGGGGACCAGATAAGTCAGTTTTATCTGCGCTTGGCCAAGCCCCAAAACTGGTGTAGTGGTGGATGTCAGAGGCCCCTTTAAAAAAGTCATGCAACTGCTGGACTTCCCAGAGTGTTATTAATCAGCTATTCAACGAAGTATGCCAAAGAAGAATAGTATGATGTGTATAATGGAGTATCGTATCGAGTATCATAGAGGGAGTGCCCACTTACCCATTAGCTTAAGTGGGCATTTAAAACATTTCCCTATGATGCACAGTTTACCACTTTCCAAACAGGCCCATCAAGGGAGTAGCCGTTTGATCAACCCTGTAACTCCTCAACTCCAACCTGTAGGTGTTTCTACTTAAAGAGCTCCTCCTTCCCAAGGTGAGGCCCGGTCCCCAGGCGGGCACAGCCCTATGGCTCCACTTGGCCCCTATTTTGCCTGTTCTTTTTTTTTTTTACAAAGGATCATCAGGCACCAACCTGCTACTCAATCCTCATTTACCTCTGTGTCCTTTGTGAAATGCTTGGATTTGGTGCTTTTATTGGACGGCGGGGTCAGGTCAGTATTGAGGCTTGTGTGGACTCGTTTAGGGGTTGGGGGGTAAGGCACCAAACCTGCCCTCGCCCTCAACCCTCGTGTGGGCAGCTAGGGGCCAGCTCTGGGCCTAATAAAGGATACGCCAGAAAGGGAGTGAGTAGGAGGCGGAGGTGTGGGGGTGGGTTGAGAAGAGGGATTTGCGAGACACTCGAAGATGTCATCACCTCAGAGTATATCTCTGTTAGCTGAGCCCAGAGTAAGACATGCTCAGAGAGGTATTTGGTTTTTAAAAGCCCCACAGGTCTACCTGGTTCTTATATATTTGCTGCCTTCACCTTCAGGATCTCAGAGGCCATTATATTATTTTACCAACCACGGGTGGAGGAGGGGGAGGAGGAGGAGGAGGAGGAGGAGGTGGAGAAGGTTTTCTGGTTGCAGGAGGACTGTGGGTTTCATCCAACAACTCCCTACTGGGAGAAGTGTTAAGGTACCTAACCACTAACAGCTCAGAATGAGCTGATTTTGAGTCGATTTGTCTCGCATGGATGACATCGCCATTTGGTGTAAACGTGTGTACGAGTGTACGGCGACTGCAAATGGCTCTCTTTGTGTGGTTTGACAGGGTTATAGTGGCTAATTGCATGGAACCATATAAATGCATAACCATAACCAACGTACAACCACATCATTTGGGCCTTATTAAAGGGCCCGGTTCGCTGTCTGGACAAGGCCTCCCATCCATGGCTGAATGCCGCTACCCCTGACACACTTCCCTAATGGATCAGGAGTACGTGTTGGTTTCCAGCGCCACTAGCAGCTTCCCGTCACCACGAGCCCTACCGAGGTTCCTCTGCTGTACGTCACCATTACCTTCCACTCCCCTGGCCTTGCTGTTTGCTCCCTGGCTTTTATGGCAGGGTAGCAGAGGGCCACGAGGAAATGAGGTGACCCCGGGGTCGTGACTCGAGTCAGGAGGCTGGAGCCGGGACCGAGGCCCTGCCAGAGACACTCTCTCAGGGCCTGTCCAGGTCGGGGGCAGCCAGAGCACAGGACAGAAAAGGAGGCCGACTGAAGCTTTCTATCTTTGACCCTGGAGTCATATGCCTTCAATTAAGCCCCGATTTGAATTTGTTTACAAGGCCCAGTGGTCTTAAATCTTCTAGGGTTTGACCCCCAAACCCCCTCCCGGGCTGCCATCACCGTCTCCCCCCAAACCTCCCCCCATTCCCTCATACCTCTGCTCTCAACATCCTTTCTTTCTTCTTCTCTTTAATATGGTGTCGGACGTCTATTTATTATGCTGTTTTAACTGGGTTTCGGGCGCAGGTTACAAGCTATTTGGGAACTCCTCCAAATAGGGTTTTGGGGGGACACCCCTGTAAGATGGTAATCTGTTAGCGATATGAAAGGCGGCTCACCCCACTAAACCCCTCCTCCGTTGGAGCCCAGGGACCCTTTATGGGCCCATCGGGCACCCGGCTGGACGACTAACTGTCGACCTGCTGACCTGGCGGGTTGGAGCCATATGAGAATCTTTCTCGGGTGTCTTCTCCTCTACAGCCAACTTCTCCTCCGAGTGTCAAAAGGTCTTTTTGCTGTTTTTCTTTTTGTTTCGTTTGGTTCTTCGTGTAGAAATTCCAAGTTTGTTATTTTGTTAATTTATCCTGACTCGAGTGGTCAACTAACCTTTTATTCATTCCTTTTCACATTCATTTTTACTATCGCAATGTTTTCTAGTCTCTCTCTCTCTCTCTCTCTCTCTCTCTCTCTCTCTCTCTCTCTCACCAGGCATCACTTAATTCGTGCCTTCGCCCCCAACAGGTCTTTCATGTAAAAGATTTACACACAGCTCAGCAGCCTTTACTAGAGAGAGGGGAGAGAGAGGAGGGCAGGGGTGGGGTGGTGGGGGGGGTGGGTAGCGTGTTTGCGATTCGACAATAAAAGGTCTTCGACCGGCTCCATCACATTAAACGTTTTTTACACGTAACCAAAGAGTTGTTACAATGGGCCTACTGGCTTGCTTAGCATAGCAGCGTAGCTCGCTGCTAAAATAGAAAGGGGGTTGAGTTCAGTTGGATGGCTAATTGGATCGGGTGGGTTAAGTAAATGTTTGAGTTCACCTCTGTACAGGCTGGGGGGGACGTGGCTACCGGAGCCCCCTCGACTCTACTGGCAGGAGGAGGAAAGAGAGGAGAGGGGATGAAAGAGAGGCGGTGGGGGAGGAGGGGATGGGGCGGGTCATGAAGTAGGATATTGGGCTCATTACAATTAAGGGATCCAGTCAAAGTTATTTAGTATGCATTCCATGCAGCATTGCCCCCCCCCCCCCCACCACCACCACCACCACATTTACACTGAAGACAATAGTGGATGCATGTGTAGCATGAATGCCAACAATGAAACAGTCAATTAGCTGGGGTTGTTGCCAACACAGTGTAGTTAGTATGAGACAATAGTGAAAACAACAAGACATTATAATTATGGTATACAGGGTTGCTACAGATGATTACTATTATTAATGAGCGGCTACAGCTTGTTTCTTTATTATTGATATTTCAGCTTATTTTTCAGTGTTTTTCAAAATAATTGAGCCGTGTAAGGCGCTACTAGTCCATTTCAATATCCATAATAACGCTGTGTTATGCTGTGCATTTGATGAGTAAAACACCATGCCTTTGTAAAGGAATGTGTTTCATTCATATGCAATATGAATCCACATGTTTGCATTTCAGGTTCCAGATCCAGAGAGGAACCAGTGACCCGAACAGCTACAAGAGCCTTGGGGATTGCTTCAGAACCGTCTTCCGCAACGAGGGGTAAGCCAGTTACCTCATTCGCCACCACTAGTTCTCGATCACTCGATTTAAATGATTTTGAAACAGCAAAATAATAATAATACGTGCCGATATAACGTGTCATATATTATATGCTCCCCAAATGTGGCTTACGTTACCTCGAGGTTAACTTTAAAAAGAACCAAAAAAACGGCCTTTACTAATGAAAAGAAATATATAGGGAAATGTAATGGAAAGTCAATGTGTGGGTACAGCTCCTGGCCACAGAGGAGCCCATTCAAAATTACACCAACGATTTCTGGGCTAAAATCTTTTTTTTTCTTTCTTTTTTTCATCATCCATCCACCATTATGCCTTCTCTCAACCCACAACACGGTTTCCACATCTTGACCAACTGCCTCTGCCACACAACTGCCTCTGCCACACTTTTCTCCTCTTCTGGCACATCGTAAAAAACAACTACAGGCTTTGCTACAGTACGCTCTAAATGTAGCCTGGTCCCAGTATTAAGCACTGGTCTGGCTCCAAATGTAGCCTGGTACCAGTATTATGCGCTGGTTTGGCTCCAAATGTAGCCTGGTACTAGTATTAAGCACTGGTCTGGCTCCAAATGTAGTCTTACCGGTATTAAGCACTGGTCTGGCTCCAAATGTAGCCTAGTACCAGTATTATGCACTGGTCTGGCTCCAAATGTAGCCTGGTACCAGTATTAAGCACTGGTCTGGCTCCAAATGTAGCCTTACCGGTATTAAGCACTGGTCTTGCCGCAAACAGTTGACATATTTGTGGGTCAACACCCAACCTGGGAGGGACAAGGAAATTATGTTATTATTATTATGATTATTATTATAGATATTATATATATATAATTATGTGGTACAGGTGACAGGTGATTAAATGTTGATCATTTTTTTCTTTTCCCAAGACATGATTTAACCTGTTTTGTTTCTTCTGCACTGTCGAAATAAAAAGGGCACTTGACAAGCCCTTCAGATTCCCCACATGACACCACACTCACAGGTTTCGTTGTTGAATACGGAAGGAGTGTAAACTAAGAGTTGGAAATTAAAGTGGTGTTAAAAGTCTCGCTCTCTCTCTTTCTCTCTCTTTCTCTCTTTCTCTTGCTCTCCCTCTCTGTGTGTGAGTGCTACCGCCTCTCCCTCCCAGGGGCGAGTGACAGGCGGCTGAGATAGCGCAGACCCCGGAGAAAGTGGTCCTCCACTCGCTCTGTTTACGGCGAGTGGACAGCTTTATGGTGGATATTAAAGAGAGAGAGAGAGAGAGAGAGGGAGAGAGGGGGAGAGGGAGAGAGGAGACACTTGGAACTCCTACAAAATGCCTACTGCTACTGTTGGTCGCTTATCTTGACACACACTCACGTTTCTAAACACACACACACACACACACACACACACATATTTTCGCACTGATGCACACAAACCCACAAACATTCGGACACATATATACAAACACACACATGCATGCAAAGACACATGTGACCACACACACACACACATATATATATATATATATATGCATGTACACACACGCTACACACACATGCATGCAGGCACACACACACACATATTTACGCAGTGATGCACACAAACACACACATTCGGACACTTATACAGTATATACAAATACACACATGCATGCACAGACACGTGACCACACACATATATATATATGCATGTATACACACGCTACACATATATATATATATATATATATATATATATATATATATATATATATATATATATATATATTTAAACACACACGCACACACACACATACACACACGGTGCATGCTTTGGTATGGTGTTGTTTTAGGTGTGCCATTTGGCTGAGGAACTTGAGTTATGTTATTACTGATTAGATTACTCCAACACATCATGTTTGTTTGCCAACCGAGTTCTTCAACAAGGCTCTCACGCACACACACACACACACACACACATACCTGCACACACACACACACACACACACATACAGGCATGCACACACACACAGACACACACACATGTACAGACACAGACAGAAAGACACACACACACAGGCACAGACAGACACACAGCCAGGCGCACACACACACACTTCATGTCCTGTGAGCCCCGACACTAAGACAAAAGATCCACTTTCCGTTTACGAACTACTTATCACCGGCAGTATATTTTTCCGGCGGTACTCCCCTCCCAGTAGCAAGTAATGGATTACCCCCTGGGCCAAACCACTTAGACATCATTTATACAAATAGCGCTAAAGCCCCAGTGTTGTAGAATTATTATTAAAAATAAACTCTCCCTCTGTGGTACGTGCCCGCGCTGAGCTAACACTCGCTCCCCCGACCGCTCTCGGAGGCGGCGGGAGGAAACCTGAGCCACGGCGGCCGGTGATTAGAACGAAGACAGACGTGGAAATATGCATGCACACGCACGCACACACACGCACACACACACACATGTGACTGAAACACGCGTCTCCGAGGCCAGGAAACCATCGACGGCCCTGCAGTGCTCTCTATGGCTTGTAGAGAGACCAAACGTAGCGCGCACATCGTCCGCTGACGTTAGCGTTGTTGTTGTTGATGTGTGTTATTATGTTGGGGAAAATAATAGTCATTAAATGTTTTAAAATACTTTTTTTTAATTCCTGCATCATAGATGCAAAGTCCTGTACTCTTCTCATGGCTTGATAAAATTAGTACCCATTTAATTTGGTAACCTTCACATTTATAACTACTGTTTTGTGTTTATTTCTAGATAGTAATCATAGCAATTTAGTATTTTAAAATAGACATTTTGTTATTTATGAACTATAGACACACATGGTCCTATGAACATTGTATAACTGGATAAAAATGTGTTAAATATTTCTATTTTTCATGCAAAAATATTTTAAATAAAAAAATATTTTAAACAAATTTTAAATTAAAGAAATTATCAAACACAATATACACAAATGTTTTTATATCTTTTTGTATTCAATAAATCAGCCTTTAGGAATGTTTGTGATTTGTAAATGTGTTTCTTGATTTTCTTTCGAATGCTAATGTTTAGCACTTGCAAAAGGATTTATCCTCAAGTTTTTATCTTCAAGTTTAGCCTCAAGGTTTTATCCTCAAGTTTAGCACTTGCAAAAGGTTTTATCCTCAATAATTGTTGTCCCTGATGTTGGGAGACATCAGGTAATGCTCCTCAGACTGCTGCTGAGAGTGGCCGTGTGTAGGCCTACCACATCAACAGTTAACCAAAGGGTTAGGTTTAGTTCAAGATCATGTTTGGTACAATAATACCGATATGAAAAATTGAAACTTTAAAAGCAGTTGTTGGCGACGCAGCATTTTCAGTGGAGCGCTGACGTTACACATATCATCACCACCCATGGCATCGAAACTTGGTGTTTTTGCCATCTTTAAACCGTAATACCATGAATGAATCATGATTAATTAAGTCACCCTTAACGATTGGCCACAGGTATTTTCTCATTAACTTTCTATTTTTCACCTGACCAGGTGACCTTCGTCTGGAGTTCACCTGTGACTGACAAAGTCATGGTTAGACCAGCTGCTGGGGAACAAAACAAAATAGAAAATATTTTCGGAAGAAGCATGCTGGTTGTTTGGTTCAGTTGGTGAGTGGGTTCTACGTGGAATGTGGACCTCCACCGCATGGAGTGAGCAACAAAAGGCATTGTAACACACCAGGGTCGTAAGACTTTCGGGTTTTGTTGGTATTTACAATGTCTTACATAGCATAGAGTAACATGCCATCCAGATTGGTATTTGCCACGTGGTGTTATGAGCATTTTAATTATCGTCGTCATCCTGTCTTTTGTCTGTCAATTTGAGCTGTTTATTAGATGAATGAGGTCGTTCAGAACATGAAAATCAGGGACTAATCATACACACACACACACACACCCCAAACACACACACACACACACACACACAAACCCCAAACACACACACGGCCAGCTGCCCTCCCTCCCTCCCTCTTGCTTGTGTCTGGCCAGCGATTTGTTTAAGGAAAGTCAAAATGGGGACTTAGCGTGTGTGCTTTCCATTGGGAACCAAATGAGCATTCAAATCACGGCCCGTCAGCGGTGGCCATATTTGGTCTGTAACAAATTTCTCTCTCCCTCGTCACCCGGTGGCTGTGTGGGTTCACCACCGCCCGGGAACTTTGGTGGCCAACATTTGCATGGACAAAGAGAGCCGAGGACGGGCGCTTCCGATCTCCTGAAATAACCTCGCCACACCCCAACAATAGCAGGGATAACCGCCCCCCCCCTCCCCCTGCATACCCCTCAGCATGCAACATTACTATGGCTGGGTACATTTTTGCGTGGGTGTCGGTGTGTGTGTGTGTGCGTGTGTGTGTGTGTGTGCGAGGCTCTGCGACAGTACCACCGGTGTGTCTTCAGGTGCCACTGGAGGAGGCAGGGGCCTGGCGCACGACTCGACTGCAGGTGTTTGTTATAATTCGCCGTGGGTCAACGCGCGGGTTTGGCTTTTGTGGACGGTTACCTCTGTTGCCTCCTTGTGAAATGCTCTGGGCTCTTAAGGGCCCCTGTGTATAGTCAGCCAGATAGAAGGACCTTCCAGATAATATTTACAGGATGGATGTAATCGTCTGAGCGCATCTCTGTTGACTTGTTTGACGGTGTTGACACAACAGCGGAGTGGACACGGGTGACATGGCCCCTCTGGTCACCCCCCCCGTCTGTCTCCGCTGTCCACGGGACCTGTGTCTTCTGTCAATATGAACTTCACCGGCGTACGTGATCTTGTGCACCTCTGTAGTCTTCTGTGTCTCCCACACACACACACACACACACACACACACACACATGATCACGCACACACACGCACACACACATGCATGATCACACATGCACCCACATACACACACTGATGCTGCAACATACTGTATGCACACACGTTCGCACACATACAGAAGACACCGGCCGAAGACACACATGCACGTATTCTCCAGCACACACACACACACACACACACACACACACTCGTTTTTCTTTCTTTCTTTCTTTCTTTCTTTCTTTCTTTCTTTCTTTCTTTCTTTCTTTCTTTCTTTCTTTCTCTACCCTGCTCTCTGTCTGTCTGTCCCTTCTAAATAACTAAAGGACTCTACATACATATACTGCATGTAACATATATGCCATGTCATAAAACATGACATGGAAAATATATGCTTTTACCTATTCAACAAATATAAATGTATGTATACATGTGTTTCTGTCCACATCTACTGCCACGTCATCGGTCACATTTGCATTCAGATAGGAGTCTGTCATGTTGCTATGCGACCAAAGGCGATCGTTGTTGATGATAAAACTAGATAACCATATGTCTCTTGTAATTTATAAATAGAAGACTCCTGTCTTATGTTTACTGTTGTACTGTGAGACCAGTTCTGCCTGTTTTGGTTGAGGGACAATCCCCTTGAAACAACATTGGAACAAGAGCAGGGAATTACAACAACTGTTGTGTGGTGCTGAGGAAGTATGCCACAGTTCATATAACTTCATCGCCACTCCAGTAAGCAACCATTTAGTAATTGTTTTGTACGTTGAAATGTAATTTGTGTCAATGACACTTGTGTCTCTCAGAGAACGCTTGGATAATCAAATTTATTCATATTTATATTTTATTCGAAGTAGTAGATTAAGCTTCTTTGTGATTGACAGATTATGATATGAATGCTTCTGACACAAAAACCGTCTGACAAAAAAATTTAAGCAAATGAAGCAAGTACCTGACAAAACACACAGATTTCTGTTGCACCTTTAAGTAAAGGTTTCCCAGTGACATGTGGGAAACTGCACACTCATGCACTCCTGGAACGTATATACAACACAGTTTGTGCTTTCTGTGCAGAATGAAGAAACAAAATACCTACTTCTACCACAATACAATTCTGCAATTCTGTCCAATGGAACATCATAACGTTGATGTATATGAAAGACAGATACACATAATCATAGACGAGAATTAACATTTATTTGATGAATATAAATGCTCTCTCTCTATCTCTCTCTCCCTCTCTCCCCGCAGCATTTATGGATTCTACAAGGGAATCATGCCACCGATACTGGCTGAGACACCGAAGAGAGCAGTCAAGGTAAGGCTGTGGTGTGGTCGTCTTGTCCTTTCAGGTTGCTCCTGAAGACCTACTCTCTGTGTTTAGACCATTTGAGCCGACCTGATATTCTCATACTGAGAATAGCAATTAAATAATACTGACCAGGAACCCTTTAGCAAGCCTTTCCCCAGAGCTGCAAGTATACATCGATGGGCCGTATCTTGTCTCTCTATCGTTCCCTCTCTTTCTCTCACACTTTCTCTTTCCCCTTCTCTCTTTCTCACCGACTCTTCCCCCCCCCCCCCCACTCCTGCTCTCCCATCCCTCCCTCTCTTCCCCTCTCTCTCCTCTCTCAACCCCGCTGTCTCTCTCCATCTGTGGCTGACGGGGACAGGGTCAGAGAGGGGAGTGAGGGAGGGGTGGGTCCAGGACCAGAGGGGGGCCGGGCTGCCTCAGATGGAAGTGCGCCTCCTAATGAGACAGCGCGGGGACGGTGACGTGTGAAGTCTGCCATGAGGCTAATCGCTCACGCGGCGAACAAAGCAGGGGTTCGACACTTAGAGGAAATTACACCAACGTGATGAAACCCCCCCCCCCCAGATAAACACGTCTGTGGATGAGACTCTCGGTGGTGCAGACTGTTCCCTTTTAAAAGACGACTGCGGCGTGTAGTTCCCTCTTAATGTCTTGGCAGAACAAACACACAAGCGCTCAGTCTGGGCTGCAGGACGCTCTTAAAACTACCGTGTACGAAAACAAAGTTGTTGTCTGTAAAGGGTGCGCAACCGCTAGGCAACCTAGCATTTGTTGTACTTGTGTATTGGAGTCGTGTGTGTGTGTGTGTGTGTGAACTATATGTTTGATAGCTCATTGTCTCCTTCTTCCTGTCTAGTTCTTCACTTTTGAGCAGTATAAGAAGCTGCTTGGCCTTACCCCTTTGTCGACTGGTTTGGTAAGACACACACACACACACTCATGCACACGCATACAGACACACTCAGACAGATCAGTCCTCCCCCCCCCCCCCCCCCCCCCCGCTCTCATCCACTGATCTTCTACCCCTCACTCACTCGTCCTCCTTATCCTGGCCCTCACCACTCTTCCCCACCATTATGGTACCTGTCCATTTATCCACCTCATCCTCTCCTCTATCCTCCATCTCTCCACCCCCACCCCACCCCCACCCCACCCCCCCCAAACACACACACACACCCCCCCACATGCATCCACCTCACCCCCCCACATATCAACCTCATCCACCCCCCCCCCCCCACACACACACACACACACATCCAGTCATCAACCTCACCCCCCCCATTCATCCACTCATCCACTCCTCCAGACCCATCAGCAGGATTCCTCCAGGCTGGAGTCAGCAGTGTAAACAGGTTAGATTCGGAGAGAAGGTGGGGCGTGGCCGTCACACTCCACCTCCCCAGGTGGCAGCCAGGTGTCAGGTGTCCTGATAAATGGCTCTCACAGCCTCCCCCCCCCCCCCCCCCCCCTGCACCCTTCACCCCCCCCCCCCCCCCCCCCCTGAAGCGTGTTTGCACAGCCATCAGTAGAGAAATGCTGCGTACCTGGCCATCATCCATCATGTCTGTAAACCATCACCCCCCCCCCCCCCACACACACACACACACACACACACACACACACCTACAGACCCCCCCTCTTCCTCGTCTTCCTCCATCCACGCTGCCGTCTTCCCATTCTGGTGGCGATAGGATTTTCCCTAACACACACTCGTGCACGCACACACATGCACATGCATGCGCGCGCGCCCCTCCCAGGGATCAAGTGCTGCAATCATGTAGGATCATTAGTGCAAGGAAATTACCCTCACTCACCAACCTCCATGCTTAGACACACACACACCTGCCTTCATGCTTACACACACACACACACACACACCGACACACAAACACACGCAGATGCACATCTGACTCCATGCATATATGCACTGTATACATACCTGCCTCCACACGTATGCATGTTCTCACACACACACACACACACACACACACACACACACACGCACACCTGGCTCCACACACTGTGTGCACTGACACAAAAACCTCCCTCACACACACACACACACACACACACACACACACATGCACACCTGCCTCCACCCATACACATGCGCACACACACACACACACACACACACACACACACACACACACACACACAGCTCCAGCACTCCATTGATTCAGTGTGGCCCAGCTGAATACCTTCACTCTGATTCATGAGGACACAGGAATAACACAAATAATGAATTAATAACTCTCTGGCTGGCTGTTGGCTAGCTGACTGGAAGACTGGCTAGCTGACTGGCTGCTTGGCTAGCTGACAGGATGCCCGGTTGGCCAGCTGGTTGGTTGGCTAGCTGGGTGGCTGACTGACTGGCCAGATGACTAGCTTGTTGACTGACTGACTGGCTCTCTGACTGGCTACCCGGTTGGTAAGCTGACTGGCTGGCTGGCTGGCTGACTGTGCACCTGGCCGGCTGGCTTACTGGCTGACTGGCTACCTGGTTGGCTGACTGGTTACCTGGCTGGCTGGGTATCTGGCTGGTTACCTGGCTGGCTGGCTACCTGACTGGAGGGCTGGCTGGCTGTGTCAATGGGTGAGGCCTGTCTGACAGGATGGGTTCCCCAGCTCTGACAGCAGGATAAAGAGGCTGGAAGACTAATGAGCTTCAAACATGTTCTTGACGTGTTCCCATTACGCCTCTCTCTGAGCACGTACAGTCACACACACACACACACACACACACAAATGTACACACGCAGGCACACACGCACGCACACACGCAAGCATGTGCACTTACATACACACATGCAGAGACTCACATCAAGACTTGCACAGACATACTCAGGCTTAAACACACACACCCCCCACAGAGGCACGAATTTTATTTCAACACACAGACACACACACACACGCACACATGCACATATCTAATCTGCAGCCAAAGGTAATATGAAATGCATTTGAGTGCCTTTACCAAAACAATAATTCATGACACACTGCGTTTCCCTCAGCTCTGGATCCTGTCTGCACAGCAACACGTCCATTCCGTCTCCGACTACCTCCATCTCGTTGCTGTCATCACGTTTCTCTTTGACGTTTCTCCACCTTTATTCACCACCTGACATTTATCAGGCGGTGACAATCACACTGAGTAATGGTGATTCTCGGAGAACACGTTTGCGGAAACAAAACATCCATTCAGACAGACTCTATTAGGCCCCTTGCGGTTCAGAAGTATTAATAAATTAAATGATGAATGATGTTCGTCACAGTCTCCGTCGATGTGTTTCCTCCCCCTCCGCATTGTTTCAATTATGGAGCGGGTTTCAACTTTGGCTTGCGGTTTTTTTCCCCCCATACCTAGACTGTAATAATTTTTACAAGAAGAGATAACTCTATGTAAGTAAAAAAAGTAAGTGATATCGGATTTACCCATCCATTTACATAGCAACGGATTTTGGGTACTTTGGGGGAAACCAAGTTCTGAAAGATTTACAGCTATGCAAGACATTTTATTTGTACGTTATGTGCTCGCCCGCAATAATACTCCCAGCCATATGTTTGTTATTGTTCAGTTTGGCTACCACTGGCTTCCACTCCCCCACTGTCTCACCACAAAGTAGAGGCAGATATATGTTTAGTACCACCCTCAGCCTGGTTACATTCTCCTGATTCCACGTATAGGACTTTGTGATGTAGTTTTGTAAAATGATAGACCCATTCTGAGTGGGCCTTGCCAGACTCAAGTGCAACCCCTGGCAAAGTGTGACGTGAGATGATGTGTGAGGACATTTGTCTGATTTTATTTGTCACTAAAACTTGTCTGATGAAAGCCTGGAACAAAGAAAACCAAAGAAATCTTCGCCCATTTAAAACAATGGAGGACCATTTTCACGAGTTACCAACATGTTCAGACCACACTTAAGTGCTTTTCACGGAAATCATGAAAGACAGTGGATAACAGAAAACGCTTGCTTCTAACAACCTGTAAAAAACTGCTGACAAGTTCTTTAACTTTACACCTTCACACTTTCACGTCCTCCTTCTCCCCTGTCTCCCCAGGCGCTGTCGGTGGCCGGGCTGGGATCCGGCCTGACTGAGGCCATTGTGGTCAATCCTTTTGAGGTGGTGAAAGTCAGTCTTCAGGCCAACAGGGACTCTTTCAAAGAGGTAAAGGGGGACACTTTTCCTCAATGAACACAACCCCCCTCTTGAATATTACTATTTTAATATTTGTATCCTTTGGCAGGCACTTTCATGCAAAACAACTTACAGTGTACGTTATTAATGAGCAGATAGGATCGTAGCCTGTAAAAATTTGGTTCAAACCAAGAATCATTTGGTTATGAATCAAACACGCTAGGCACTATCCTGCCCCCTATATGTTGTTACGGTTGTGTTTTCCCATTAATGTTGAATGTTTGTCGTTTTGTCCTCTTTCACTGTACGTGCTGTGAACCCACCTCTACACCCACTTTCACAGCAACCCTCCTCCTTCGGCCAGGCGCGACACATCATCAACGCCGACGGCTTCGGACTGAAGGGACTGAACAAAGGACTGACCTCCACGCTTGGCCGCCACGGCGTCTTCAACATGATCTACTTCGGCTTCTACTTCAACGTCAAGGACGCCATTCCTGCCAGCCCGGTAAACCAGTGCTGTAGTACTCGAGTCCGGTCTTGGTCTCGAGACCGGTCTCGTTTTGACGGTCTCGGTCTTGTCTTGGACGAATTTGTCTCTGTCTTGAATTTGTCTCGGGTGAATTGGTCTCGGAAGACCCATTCTGAGAAGAGACCCAAGCTGTGTTTGAAATTGCATAGCTACATATTGTTTCTACTACTTCCATTATTTTACTCTCTCCCAAGAAAGTGCCCAGCAGCGAATGCTTAAATATTCAGAGAAGTTGATATGGCGTCTAGCTAAGAAACATTACGGCTTATTCAAAAGTTGCATAGTCCCGCCCGGCAATCGATGTAATGATAGCCACATGGTCTTGGTCCCGAATCGGACTCATATTATTGTGGTCTTGGTCTCGACTTGGTCTCAACCTCCTCTTGGTCTTGAATCAGATTCGATTCACCAAAGACTCAATCTGAACTTGGACTCGACCGAGGTGGTCTCGACTACAGCCCTGCAGTAAACTGCCAATCATTCGGGCCCCGTTAGTACGCTCGCCATCTGAACGCCTGCGCCCGCTGTACACTGTGTTTATGTCTTGAACTCCCAAACATTAAAATGACAGACAGACGGGTCACTCAAGCTCTAATATACTTCCAGTACATGCTTTGCTTTATGGCCCTGAAAATGTTAGCCAAACGTCAGCTACAGACGAGTCCTTTTAGCGGGGCCAGCGCCTGGTGTTTGCGTCTATTAGCTGCAACAACTTTTTTGCTAACCTCAGGGTATATGATACCCCCATGTCTCGGCCACTTAGCCTGTGGGGAATAACAAGCTTTTGACAGTATGATTGGTTAGTCCGAATAGCGCGTGGGGTGGGCGGGAAGCGAGGAAGGGAGGGGGGGGACAGGAAAAAAAATCAAAGTGAGGTTTGTAAGATCAGTCCCGCTAATACCTCGTCTGTTTGCTCCCCATAACATCCTCAAAGTTTCAGATTGCACATCCGGCAGGGCCTGATGGAGCAAACAAAAGTTAATTTTGTTGAATGGAAACGCTGCCATACGCTGGTTCCACATGTACAAACTGGAGCATTAGATTAACTCCAATGAACTAATTGGAAGCAGACAATGGTACTTCTTTCAAGAAGAGGCCCACTGTTACCGCTACGCTCAACATTCCCCAGTAAAGGTTACGTTCAATCTTAGATAACCAAACGCTTTTAATTTGTTTTTAAAAGGTCTGAAAGACCTCCGGAAACCATTGTTTTCATTCATAGGACGTTGAAAAAGCCTTTTCGCTTTTTAAATAACCAGCCGGTGATCTTTGTTTCACGGTCAAAGGTGGCGAGTTTTGAAGGGCGTGTGTACCTTTGCAGTTGAACCCGTTGGACCATTGTCTGAGGAAAGAGGAAATACGTTGACTCTGGGCTTCTGCCGTCTAAGGGCGGGCCAACGACAGAATCGCTCCAGAGGCCCTTTTCTTTTTTTTTTCTTTCCTCGGGGAACATGAGCAATGAGTTTTCAACTCGGACGTGTCCGTAGTGAAATCCAGCGCGCCCCGGCCCGTCCGTCTCCCATATCACCATTTGAATAGAGAGGAGGGTGCAGATAGGAGCCGCAGCCCTCATTCAAAGGTGAACGCGCACACAGAGGGGAGACGTGTGTTTACTCAGGGCTGCGAGGAAGTGGCTTGATGGGAGTACTTAGACCACGAGAACGCCGCCGCCACCCCCCCAGCCCCCCCCCCCCCCCCCCCCCCCCCCTCCCACCACCCACTTCACTCCCACCACCACCACCCCCAACCCCCACCACCCACTTCACTCCCACCAAAAACCACCACTCTCAAAACCGCCCCCTGCCTCCGACTTTGCTGCTACGCACCCAAAATATAACCGACGAGAAAGAAAGGAAGGAAGGAACGGAAGAAGTAACGGGATTAGCTATTGATTTAGCCGTCGCTCCGAGGGTGTCCAGCCACTTGAGAAAGGCCCGGACCAGAGAGGTTGCTGTCATTTGTAAAAATATCCTGGCCAATTAGCTGCCAGAGCTCTCCGAGTCTAGGCTTCTCTGGTACAGTAATACCCCTGTGTCGAGTCACAGTCCAATTACCCAAATTGTCCCCATATGCCTCCCCAGTCCGCCTGCATGCATGAACCCTGTTTATAAATCCTCTGTGCTGGCTCGGCGAGGAACATGTGCTTCTGCTCAGCCAATCACAGCGCTGCACCGTGGCCAGGAAGCACTAATCTGCCCCCCGCTACCATAAAATGATCAGGGCTTTCATGCCAGCTTTGCAATCATATCCACAAGCCCCCTCATGTTCTCTCGCTCTCACTCACTCCCAGCCCCTCATGCGCACACACACACACACACACACACACACACACAAATACACACGTCACGCTCTCTGCTGAACGCTGGACCGTATGGTAATACTTTCACTTTGTATGTTGTTATGGTCTATGGCTATGTTGTGTGTGTGCAGTGTTTCAACACATTCTACGGTATACACCAATTTCATCGCCGCCACGCGCGTGCACACACACACACACACATACACACACTTCTTGAAAAATGTTTCCGTCACACCAAACAAACGCGTACACGTGGAACGCAAGACGTGCAACGCTCAAGATTATGCACCGCGTGTGTGTGTGTGTGTTAAGACGATATCGTCGGCTCACGTGCAACCTTTATGTCACTTATTGTCATTTCCATGTGCCAGGATCCGACCCTGGAGTTCATGAGGAAGTTTGCCATCGGCCTCACGTCCGGCACCATCTCGTCCTGCGTCAACATTCCTTTTGATGTGGCCAAGAGCCGGATTCAAGGGCCCCAGCCAGTACCTGGGGAGATCAAGTATCGCACCTGCTTCCAGACCATGGGCCTGGTGTACAGGGAGGAAGGGTACGTGTCTGTCACCCCCCCCCCCCCCCAACCCCCCCGCCAATAGCAGACAGCTTTCAGCAGGAGGAGAGAGCTTTTTGGTTTCAAGTTTAATTGAATGGTAACTTTTAAATGCTGCTGTAGTTGTGTTTTTGTATCCGCAAAGTCAGGAAACTGCCAAGTCGAGGAACACAGTCAATATTATAGGCCGGCCAACCGAAGTTGGTGATTAGGTTTAAAGGTTAGTCATTTGTTTTAATGTTTAGGTTTTGATACTTAGTTACCTGCACTGGTAGACAAGATTAACAACCGACACATTTTTTGGGGTCATTTTTTTTACTTAACTACAGGGAGGCAGGCACACAATCTCACGCAAATTTACAGATCTGATTAATGACATCATAAAATCCCCTCTTCATTCATATATTATCATCATGCGACTTATGAATATACTGCCTGTCAAAACCAAGCGCTTTCTTCTCTTGGACACTACAGTTGCAAGTGTGAACTTTAAAGGAGGGGTTGGACGCTTACTACGCTAGTAATGACCAGTGGCTTTTCACTCCCCCCCCCCCCCCCCCCCCACCATAAGCAGCCATGCCGAACAGGGGCCGGTGAGATGTTTGTAGTTAGCGGCCCCCGGGGCTCAGGGGCCCGCGAGCCCTCTCCTTCCAGGGGTGCCGAGAAGGGTGCCCCCTCCGCCCCGTCCACAGTCCACACTGGCTCCCTAACGCAACACAGTCCCAGCTAATTAGTGGTCCCTATGGGAGACGTCGTTAAGAGGGCCCTAACGAGCTGCGCGGCGCTCCGCAGGTCAATCCAATCAGACAGAGGGCCAGGGAGGAAGTGGGCTGAGCCTTATTAACGGGTCTCAGCAGCGGGGGAAAGGCAGTGGGACGGGGAGCGCGGGGCACCGAGGCAGTCGGCCCCTGATCACCTTGAACACATTAAGGGCCCGGTATCGTTAGACCCCCGTCTGTAGCGGAGCAGGGCCAAACACAGCCAGGCATGCCGTCGCCTCCACACACACAAACGCAGGCACGCGCACACATGCACATGCACACACACACCACACACACACACACACACACACACACACAGGGCCCAGTGTGGAGCTGGGCCCTGCACACTAACCTGCACACACACATACACGCACAAAAAAGAAAAAACACACACACAAACATGAAAACATGCACATGCATATACATGAATCCACACAAACACAGACACTCAAACTCCCATGGGGACGTACAAATGTACGCACGCACACACGCACACACACACACACAAACATACACCAATAGCAATACATGGACACACATTCACTCAAATAAGCACATACATGCACTTTTACACACATACACAGAAACAAAACAATAGCGACACATTAAAACTACTACATACACACATTTAAATACACAGAGCCAAAATGTACACATAATACACACAAATATGCACGATACATTCAAGCCCGTGTCACTACCCGTATAAAAATGTGTACAGCACAACCCACACACACATATATTTTGTGTACAACGGTAACATTATGTCCGCCTTCCGTTTTTCTGCAGGTACCTTGCTCTCTACAAGGGATTAGTCCCCAAAATAATGAGGCTCGGACCAGGTAAGCACTCCACATGCTTTCCTCCTTAGCAGTAGTATACTATATATATATATATATATATATATATATATATATATATATATATATATATATAAAAACAGTGTACTAATTAATCGCAAAAATATCCTTGAAGTTTCACCCATTTTCCAAATTCCAAAGGAGAAAAATAATGTCCAGGTGAAAAGTTGGTGAAAGGTAAATTATTATTAAAAAAAGAGTTTTGCAGATTTTTTTCCCCTCGATTCTTAAGACTAAACGACGTTCTCTGACGTTGGATATTTTTCTGCAGCGCCTTTTAGAAAGTCGGTAGTAATTGATTTCTCTTTGAGGTTATTTGGACGATTGGTTTTGAAAAACGGCAACATAGTTAGTATAATTATTATGGTATTCCCAGCAAACCTTGGGTAATTAGCCTACGCAGGGTGTCTCAAAGCATAAGCACATAATGACACACTGCTTGCATTATCTTTGTTCCGCTATAGTTTTTTAGTGTTTTTTCTTCAGTCGGAGCCAGGGTGGGTATTCACAGGCTATCTTTGTACTGCGTGGCGTGAAATTAAATCACAAGCATGTCCTTCTGTCTCTCTGTGTGCCTGTAAGCCAAATGGAGTTATTAATTCTTCTCATTTTTATAGTCTGTTGACAGAAAAGACAGCCAGGTATTTAAAAGTCAACATGGTGGGGCTAACGAAACTCGGCATTGAATAGTTTTCATTCGGTTTTGGGGACAAATCTGGGGACAAAATCTAAAAACTCAGAATCAGTTGGGTTCCCTTGCTCTGTTTAATCTTTTTCACTTTTGTAAACACTTTTTGTAGGCCCATAATTATTTAATTTCAACCCAGTGGTGTCTTTAAAATGCCTCCAATAGGAAAACCTCACAATTTGTAAATAATATTTAAAAAATTGGACTTAATAAAAAAAGTATAATATAAAATGCCAATTTATTAGTTTATTGTTTGTTTGATTAAAATGTGTTATTTACAATTGTTTTTTCAATAATGTTTTTTTAATAATTATAACTATTACATTGTTTAAAAAGATATATGTATATATAAATATGAAAATTCACCTTTTTGACATTAAGGTTAGAGTTGCTGGAGATTCAAATATCCTTTAAGTGTAGCCGTGAACTCTCCCCTGAACCCATTAAAATACATTTGGCAGAATGACCGAGCATGTATCTCACATTACACACTAGCACAACAACGCAGATGCACACGCCATGTGTGTGTGTGCGGGTGTGCACGCGTGCACGCATGTGTGCGTGACGGTCATTGCTCAACATAGGGCGAAATAAAGACAGAATTCAGCACGATGCACCACATGAAACACCACATTGGCACAAATAACATTAAAGCACATCATCTTTTTTCACACGTTTTTGTTTATTAATTAACCCATGTAGGTAAGCAATCAATCAGTGAATAGTTCTGACTTTACCTTAGCTGTTGTTTGTCTGCAGGTGGAGCGGTGATGCTGCTGGTGTATGAGTACGTGTCTGGGTGGCTGAAGGAGAACTGGTAGACAGGGAGGGACAGAAGACCCAACACCAGAGTGCCTTATGCAGTTATCTCAGCCTCAGCATTCAAATCCGACACACCAGCCGACCAAAGATTATAGATCTACCACTTTACGACTGTTACTATCTTTCTATGCACAATGTTGAATTCAGCTATAGGTCATAAACCGTGAATGTTTTTTGTGCTCAGGTAAAATCGTTAGTCATTTTCTAAACAGATGTCATATTTTTCCCTGGCAAAATGAAACAGTGAGATTGTTTGATTCGTGAAAAGCCTCATCACGGTCCGTGTGCAAAGTTTAATTGCAATTTCTAACCATAGTCGTATAAGGGCAAATGCTAATTTTTGGGTTGCAATTAAACTTTGTACATGGACCGTACACAGACCGATTCTGTGTTTAGACCGCTTGTGTCTTTGGAACACTAATAATAATGAGGGGACGTGATTTACAGTTTCCACATTTACAGTTTACAGTTCAACAAATTACTAATAACTGACAGATTACTCCAGGGTTGAATATGTGAATATATTCACAATGTGAATACACTACAATAGTTTTGATTTCAATATTCAGTATTACAATTTCAATGTTCTAAAAATGATTTTAACAATAGTAGCTCAATGTACTAATATACATTCATCCATTTTTGTAATGCTAATGCTGTAATGTTCAAATCTCCTACAGCGTATATCACCTGTTACGTGTATGCATGCATCACCTAGTTATATTGAACACTTGTATGCAGTTTTAATGTGGCTCCTGGCCAGCCATGAACAGAATGGCATTTTGAACCAAAAACTGATAAATTGTGCTGGCAAAAGAAAATTAATTAAAGCCATTCTTACTCTGGGAAATGTGCAGAATATTGTTTATATCAGCAGATGTCGTGTGTATATTTGCACTGTTTATTATGAATGCATCTTTATTGTGTGTGTGTGTATTTATATATTTTTATTACTTTCCATCTTTATATTTCCAATATCATCCATTGGATAGATTTCAACCTGACAAGGCTCTGCGTATTTGACTTTGCCACAGTTTGCCTCCCCCTCTCTCTCCCTATTCCTCCCCCGATTTCACTCATTAGAATCCAGAAGAAGAGAAGCTGTCAACCAAAAAAGCCTGCACGCATCAACTCTCTCTCTCTCTCTCGCTCTCTCTCTCTCCCTCTCGCTCTCTCTCCCTCTCCCTCTCTCTGGCTATCTCTTGCTCTCCCTCTGACTGTCTCTCTTACCCCGGGTGGAGGTAAGTCAGTGCCAGTGCAAGCTTACCACAGCGCTGATCTATGCATTATGCAAATACGCCCCCCCCCACCACCACTACCACCACCACCATACAAACACACACCTGCTACACCCCCAGGATGAAGGGTCACGGCACAAAAATAATCAAATTCTTCATCGTCATTCGTCATTTAAGGTAACACGGCGTAAAAAGAAAAAAAATGAACATCAGTTTAAAAGCAACAAATCAAGACAGGGCAACGCAATTACCCTCGTTTCCTCAGTATTTTCCAAGTCATTCCAGAGAATTTCTCCAGCCACTCAATATTCAACTTCAACACTCACTTCCGGCGTACAAAACGACGTTCATTAACTTTCTACGAACGTCGTCGCAACCATCGCCGCCGCGCCAGTCACTCGTTGACTGTGAGTGAGTGCTGTTATGTGACGGCCCTCCTTGATGTAGGAGTAACCATGTGCCAGAGAGGAAGGTGCTGCTGCTGCTGCCGCCTCGCCGCCCGGGGGCCGGTGCTGAGAGACCGATAGCCGAACTGTGAGCTCCAGTGTTTCTCCAACGGTGGCCCATGCGGGGGCCATAGCATGGGACGTCGATGTGCCATGCTATAGTAATTGGGAAGACGTTGATGGGGTTAAAACGACGTGTGGGGAAGAATAGTGCGCACTCAAAAATAATGCGGGAGATGGTTGGGGGGGGGGTCACAGGAATTTTTTCCTCACACCTCGAAAACGGGTCCCAGGGCCAAAAACGTTGAGAACCGCTGCCCCAACCTGTCTCCTCTTCCTAATGGAGTCCAATGAATGCACAAGGTTGGCTTTGCTCTGCTTGACAACTCGTAACATGTGCAGTGTGTCTTGATGGTCGCTTGGTAACCGTCAAACCCCCTTGCTTTTACCTGGTATTCCCAATACCATACATCTTTATCTACGTTTCAGTCGTTTCTCTTCGCCTCCTGTCCCATATATAACCCCTTTAGTCTCACGTCTAGGGAAGGAGTTCAGTATTTGAAATACACTGCTCAAATGCTTGACAGGTTTCCAGTTGGACCTGAATGAGCCTTATCTTTTCAGTCCCTAGAAAAAAAGGTCATAATTAGGGGACTTTTAGCATGGAAATGTCTGTTTTTCTTTAGTGTTAATGTGTTTGAACTTGGGGCGCGGAAACTACACACGAGAAACAAGGAAACCCAATGAACAAACCATGAAACCTATTTTATTTAGGAGGTTTTAAGTGTGTGTGTGTGTGTGTGTGTGTGTTCGTCCAAAGCTGTGTTTTAGGCATTAAATGAATTGTATGTTTTGACATTTATTATTTATTTATTGTCTTTATTTTACAGATGATTTTTTACTCCTAGCCTAATATAAATACAAGTTTTAATTAAATGTACACTTAATTCACTACAATTTCTTTTTTAATATTTTGCACCGGATTTTTTAGAATAGGCCCTTTTCTTCACTATGTTGGAGAAAAGCATAATTTTAAGGGTCATTAGTTAATAAAAAAAAAAATTTAGTTAACGGATATATAACGTCATAAAATGTGTTGGCAGTGCAACACCCTAGCAAGTGTCATGAAAAAATAATTTTTCATGAATCAAAGGCAAACCCAGACTGGTAGCATTGTAGACCCCATGTCCTCCTGGTGCTGCTCTGGAAAATAATGTCTGATTGCTCAGTGCGAGCTAAAGATAACCATATGACACTGCAGTCAGACTCAACATCTTTAATGATGAACACATGGGGGGGGGGGGGGGGGGGGGTATGTGCTATAAGGCCTTATAGCACATACATGTGACCCACATTGCACTACAAGAGAGAGGTTTAGACACACCGCTCCTCTTTGCCCGCTTGTCTGCATGTGATTTATTTTTATTTATTTATTTATTTATTTTGTCTTTTTCTTTTCTGCCTTTTACTTTTCTGTCTTTTACTTTTTCTCTTAATGCTGGCATCCATTAACAGCGGTGAGGTTTGATGCCCTGAGTCACGTGGGAAGCGGGCCCAGAGCAAAAGCAAAAGTTGTTTGTCCCTCATTGTGGGAAGACTGCGCAACAACACGTTCACGCCGATCCGGCCCTGAACTCCCTTTTATACCACCGAGATTTGGTTATAACTATCATTAGTACGCGTAATGGATGTGCTGGATGGTGTGTGTGTGTGTGTGTGTGTGTGTGTGTGTGTGTGTGTGTGTGTGTGTGTGTGTGTGTGTGTGTGTGTGTGTGTGTGTGTGTGTGTGTGTGTGTGTGTGGGGGGGGGGGGGGGGTCCAGGGGCCCCAGGACCAGGACCTAAGGCCGGGGCCCCCGGTAACAGCGGGGCGTGGTGTGGGGGACGGGGTCCGTCACGTCCCCTGTGATGTGGTTCACGTACGGTCAAAGAAACACCACAATCCCCGCGCAACGGTCCGTGACCGCGGGATGCAGGGGGGGAGGAGGGGGGAGAGAGAGAGAGACTGCTTTCCAAGTCAAATCAGCCCCTGCTCCGGGAGGACTGTTTACACTGTCGCCTGGCGGGGACTGTTTACGTTGCAACGCAGGAGGAGGAGGAGGGAGGGAGGATGGGGTGAGGATGGGGAGAGGAGGAGGGGGGGAGGAGGAGGAGGAGGGGAGGATGCACCGCAACACCCATCCCATCCACTACCCTGCTGTGGGTGAGGCCATACACGGGATTGCGTTAAGGCCCTTAACAAAGGGCCCTACATTTCATCCTAGGAGTAAATGGAGTGAATAGGAGTAAATACTCCTAGGATGGAGTAAATAGGAGTAAATACTCCTAGGATGGAGGAGCCTCGCCAGACTCCATCAAAAGTGTCTGTCACTGCAGCTCTGGGCTCATTTGGTGACTTGTCTGCAGAAGCAGGGGGCCCCCATCCATCACGTGGATGCTGTGCTTTTTCTATCCAATAGTGTAAACACGGATTAATGTGGTCCCCGTGTAAACACAAATCTGTGTGTATAGATCCAGTCTAAACCGGTTTCATATACCGTCCAGTGTAAACAGGATCTATAAGGTCCCCGCGAGTCGCATCTCAAAAGGGATGATGGGTGTGTGATTTTCTTTTCTTTTTTTTTGAATGCAGAATTCAAAGTGTGGCTCATTTGACTATATGGCCTGCTGCTGCACAGACCTGGCACACAGACCCCAGATTTGGTCTCTGTGCTGTGATTCATCATCTGTTGTGTGTGTCCCATCAAAGTTTGCGGTCCTGAAACATGGGGTTTTCTTTTTCAATCCCTATTTGAGATGGAGACATTTCATGAAGGTATGCAAAAAGGCAACGCAGACCTGTTTTATTGATGCATGGCTCCCTGTATATGTGCTATGTTGAACCAAAAGGAGGGTTGAGGGTCGTCGCTTTTTTTTTGGGGGGGGGGGGGGGGGGGGGGGTGAAGTCAAAACTGAAAACTGGACTACGTCGAAACGTTAATGGAGGCGAGAAGATGCGTCGCTGATCCGTGGCCTTTCTTTTCTTTTTTTTCCTTCTTTTCCTTTTATTTGTTTAATCCCATACGAAAGAAAAAGAAAAACCTGAGAGGTATTTTCTATCTGGGGACAATTAAAGTCTGCCGCACAAGCCCCGGCAAGGGTCATATGTCAAGTAGGCCATGTCCGTTTCTGAAGTGCCTGTGATTTATTTTCTTAGTGGGCCATGACGCGTGGCGCGCATAGGAGCCCTGTGCTGTGGCAATTTATATTACCACGCAGCAACCTCAATGGGCCTGACTCTGGTGGTCGTATTTTCAATGGTAATTCCTCTGCCAAGATACTGGGTAACGTGATACCCCTGAGGATGATTGGGACGATGAATGAATGAATGAATCAGGGAGTATGCAATCTTACTGTTATGGGTGTGAATGTGCGTGTGTCTTGATCCACGACAAGAGTGAAATGAGCGTTGTGAAATGAAGAGCATGTGTGTTGCATTGATTCCACAGACGGACGCTTTTAAGTATAGGGACCGATCAATTTACAACCAAACAATTTAATTAATTACATTCAGTTTCATTGTGCAACATTTGGAGCTGTACACTTCAGCTGTTGATGCTGTGCTCTCCAACAGGAGACCAATGCCAATTATTATTATTATTATTATTATTTTGTCATGGAGGGTGCATGGAGATTTTTTTGGTGCTTGTCTGGGAGGCAAATTGCACTTGGTTCAACGTACCTTTAGCCTAATAAATAAAGAAATAGTGTTCACTTCTCTTAGAAGCTACAACTTTAGAGAACTGGTAAAAATTGCTCCTTTTAAGACTTTTTTTTAACTTTTATCAAAAAGAAACATCCACAAAAAAAAAACGTATAGAAACATACAAGACAAAACAAAACAAAAAGCAACTGATATGCACCCTGAAACACTTAAATGCAAACCTTTCGTGATTTCTCATTAATGAACGTATACATTACCCCATTTCATTTTGTCCCCCCCACCCCCCCCCCCCCCCCCCCCCCCCGCCCCAAAGACACCCCAAGTGTGCGCCACTGCAACTGAGAGGAACCTTTCAAGATGGACCGCAAAATGTCCTCATCAAAGTAAGCGTGCAATTCAGTCCTTCAAAAAAAAAAAAACCCTGCACGGTCCCATAGGGTCTTCCCGGAGTTCATAGCATGGTATCGAAAGACCGCATGTGTCCACGTCCCCCTCCCAACGTCTCCTGACCGGGCCTGGACATGGTCTAGCTGGCATCCAGGCGTCAGGAGCGCAAGGGGCGCCTGGAGGTGATCGGCCCCTTTTGAAAGGTGTCCCATTGCCCCCCCCGCCTCCGCCATGGGTTCTTCATAGGCGGTTCGGAGAAGGTGGAGGCACCCAGCTGCTTCTAGGAGGCCAGGGGCCGTCGATGGATGGAGGCCGCTTCAGAGTTACTATTTGATCCGGGGGCTTCGGCGCGGCTGCAGATGTTACGGGGGTCGAGGCGGCGGCGGCGGCGGCGGGGACGACGGCGAGGTGGGCGGGTGGCGGCCGGCCGACGCGCTCTTGGAGGCCGGCGTGGAGGCGATGTCACAGCTGTGGGGAGATGGAGCACTGCCACTGGCTGGCGGCCAGGTGGCTCCGGTCACACAGGCCGACGTGGTGGCGCTGCACCCCGTGTAGGGCGACGCTCGGGTGGGAGGGTGGTAGGGAGGGATGCTGGGCGCTGTGGCATAGCTGTTCACTGTGGGCAATCCATTCGGCGTCTGTGGAGCGGAGAGAGAGAGAGATGGGGAGATGGAGAGAGAGGGGGGGGGGGGGGGGGGGATGGAGATGCGGGACAAGGAGAGAGAGAGACGATTAGTACATGGAGCGTCACAATGTGGGTGTAGTGCACTGGACTAATACTTGGAAGACGGGTTGAACCAGGCGGGTCAGTACGTCCAACGCAATCAATCCAGAAAAAGTGGATTTTGATGTAACATAGTTTACCATAAGGCGGTCTAAATGTACAGCATACTGTAGGAAGGGTCTTTTGCAATGGGGTGGGGTGGGGGGGGCTGAATATGAATGTAAGGAAACACCAGCTACGGACAACATGGCAGCCGAGTGGCAGAGCCGAGCGGCGAGGGCAATCAAGGAGATGGCAAAGCAGGGGAGTGAGAGATGATGATGCTCATGGGAGGGAGAGACGAGGGAAGCAACCCAGCTGTGGAGTTACAGCGAGACGCGCCACGGACCAATACCGATTCAGCTTGGCGGCGTTTCACTTTTTTACATTTCATTCAATTACATTTTCGGTGCATGATGTTAATCACAAGCCTTTAATCACGCGAATGAATTGGATAGAGGCACAAGAACAACTGACGTTGGGCGACATGGAAAGCTATTTTTTTCCTCTCATGACTTTGCTAATGGCTCTCTCCATCTCCCTCCCTCTTCATCTCTCTCTCTCTCTCTCTCTCTCTCTCTCTCTCTCTCTCTCTCTCTCTCTCTCTCTCTCTCTCTCTCTCTCTCTCTCTCTCTCTCTCTCTCGGACACGCGCCTATTTACCTGACAGCCACTATAAACCATGCCAGAGTATAGGGAACAGGGTTGTTTCAGGATTGGAGGCGGAGGCGGAGAAGGTGGTGGTGGTGGAGGTGGGGCGGGGCCGCAGGGGTGGCACAATATAGATGTCATGCAAGATTGAGAGTGAAAAGGCAGGAAGAAGGGAAATATGATAGAGAATGAGGCAAGCCCAAGTTTCTTCTTGTCCAATGGATCTTAGCTCTGACAGAATGCACAGCTTAATGTACGGACGTCATGGAGACCCATGAATGGCCAAATGTCTTTCTTTCACTGGGTGGTCTGAAGGTAGAGAGACTCTGTGGCAATCCTGAGATCTTGTCCAGGATTATCCTCTCATAATAATCAGCTGCATGAGAGATACTTTACACTCCTAGTCTCTTTTCTATTATAACTAAGAATAAATAAAAAGATAGCATTTGTTTCATTGCTGGTATATTTAGCATTTAGGCCTTTAGCCTGGTGTCTTTGTATACAGGCTATGACTGTTTCTGGCTTTTGTATTTCTTTTTTTTTTTTGTAAAATGCAACAACTGATATAGCCTTGGTTAGTATGATCATTTTAATTTAAATGAAATATTTGTTTTTGAATAAACAAAAGCAATTTTTTTACACCAAATGATAGAAAGTAAAAATGTTTTAATCATCTCAAATTGTTTTGGAAAACTGACTTGCCTATTGCTTTTTACAAACATTATAGCATATCGGCCTACATTTATTTCTGTTTTTCTATTCTATTTTTTTTGTGTATTCTATTTTTTTTTCTTTTCTATTTTTTCTCCGTTTTATGATTTTTTTGCCATGCATACAGGCCTCGACCTTTACATTATAATGTATGCGCATTTCTATTATTTATGTTCGGAAATTCCGTATGGATGCGTTTCCCAAATTATAGCCTATTAGGTCAGTTTGAAAACTATGTTGCAGAAAAATAAACCAAAAGGAAATGGGCTATTTATGCAACCACAAAAATGCACAAAAACTTTCAAACATGCCGATGTGGATTAAACCCATCCGTCAAATAGCCAAATTTAAATTCACAGATGCCTGCATGCGAAGTATAAATATAATGTTGAATAATTAATTTCAAATAAATAGACTATACCAACATCTTGTCATTTTTACAGCCGACCTGCCTTTGAAGCGCCGCTATTTGCGTTGGCCCGACGGGACGCGTCGTGTGTACGTCGACCTTAAATCAACCTTTAATTATTCGTTTTATCTTCCCAGATGAAGGGGAAACACGACACACCAACTGCATCTCCAAGACAGCCAACGCTGCAGGACTTATTTTTTTCGAAATCAAAAAAATCAACCAATAAGGCCTAGGCGGCACGTTTTGCCTCGGCGAAATGATTTACGGAACGGAGACCACGTGTCACCGCATTACTCAAACGGCACCGCGCGTATTTGGACAAGATATGTTCAAGATATGAGCTTGGTGCTGACATGTGGCGGCGGCCAGGGTGGTGGCACTGCGGGGTTAAATGGACCCGGTACCGCTTGTAATTGGACTTTGGACAGCTTGGACTTTATATGCGTATATATCTATATATATATACGCATATTTATGACGTTCATCACTGCGCAGCCTCCGTCCTCACTCGCAAACAAAAAAACGCACACGCGTGCGTGATGTGTCACATTAGGCTTACCGTTTAAGACGAATGGGCCTAGGCCTATAAACACGAAAGAAGGAGAAGAAGAAGGAAAAAAACAAAACAAAAAACGTGTTTCAACGTAGGACTACATGATGTTTGTGCAATAGGGCGTAGTTGGTAGTCTTATTTATCCTGCCATATATATCTTTGGTCTGGGCCAAACCACTGACAGTTGTGTCTTGCTGTGAACTGTAGCCCAGGTCTAACAGACGCTGCTCCCCATTGCAATGTGTCGTGGCGCAGACAGAGATGTGACCCTAAATCCTATTTATAGGAGGACGCCGCGCCTCACCATAACACTGGCCCACAACAAGGCCGGGCGCGCTTTACAGGCGAGGCCTGCACACACCGGATTACAAGCAAATTTTACATTTTAGCATCTCATTTTTACTAGTAGAAGAAATGAAGGAAAAAAAATTAAAATAGGCTATTAAAAAAAAACCTGCATTGTCCTATGCTTTTTGTAAGTAGGCCTATAATATAGGCCTTGAGACCTGAGCACAAAAAATCCACGTCTAAATAGGCCGCATCTAAAGGCATCTGTTTGTCGACTTTAATTAACCAGAGCAAAACAACACATCTCATTGCGGGATTAGGAAGTATTGCAGTGCACATCATCGGTAGCAGTCTAAGCTGGGTGTAAGGATATGGCTGGGGAAAAAATCCGGAATAAACGGAATGAGAACAAGACAACAAACAACGAGCAGGCCCACTGGAGATGAACAGTGGTCCCTGCAGACCTGGGACTCTGGCCCAGGGAAGTTAAACCAAACCCCGAGCAAATTATATAATTAGTAGGGCCTACGGATTTTTTAGCCGGACTTTTAATTGTGGCTTTCAATTGCTATCTATCCATACAACTATATACAACTACACGAGTTTGGTCGTTTTGAAATTCGATGGAAAATGATGCGTCATTAGCGAACACAGTGTCGTGTTATTTGAATAGCTATGCTTATGTTTTGCGGTGTATTATTTGAATATTTTTGTGTGGGGGCAAGACATAGGCCTACATGAAAGTATTTAAAATGAAGGGAAAAAAATAAAAATAGGTAGGCCTATTGTAATAGCCTATAATTTTCCATGGAGAAAGAAAAACCTACAGTATTTAGGAGATGGCAAATATATTCATATAGGTCTACGCAAATATAATGGGACAGAAAAACCAAAGTACCAACTCCCCTGCAAAAAGGGGGGACGCGCCTAAAACGAATCCAAGCCAATTAGTCCCATCAGACAGTTAGGCCCGTCACTTAATTTCCATTATTACATTAAAGGCTCCTATTCGACCTTTAGGCCTATAGGTAGGCTATTGTATTGACGCGTATAACAACTAAGAAGTACTGTGAGAGTCCTGAGAAAATGAGAGGTCACTATTTGACCTGTAAGTATTTTTCGCTTCAGGTCCGCAACGCGGTTCATCCGGTGCCATAGACTAGTGAAGAGCTCGCAGGTGGAGAAATCTTCCCCGTTTGGTTTAATGCGCTGGAGTAGGATGGCCTGTCAATAACTGGGCTGTGTGTGTGTGTGTGTGTGTGTGTGGGGGGGGGGTGATGATGAAAGTCAGAGATTGCTGCATTCAGAAAAAACCTGCGAACTATGACAGTAGTATCTCGTAGACTGATCCAACGGGGCCCATAACTATATATCCTCGGCCTTAGAAATAAAATCGACTCGGGTCGGCGTGCGTGTGAGCGCGTGCCCGTGGCGCGCGTCTCGTAGCGGCCGATAAAAAAGCGGAGCGCAGCAAGACGACGCGCTCCCCAGTGTAATGGCCAGGAACATTTAGCCCGCCAAACGCCTTCCTGTGGAGGACAAATTAGATTTGCTTTAAGCGTCCCCCCCACCCGTCCCACCCCGTCCCCCCCGTCTCCCCCCCTTTTGTGCATGATGGATATTATATTATCCACGGTCCCCAGCGTTTAGGATAGGGGAAACAAGCCCACCAATGTTGCAACATGATCTGGCCATGTGTGCTTCCTATAGAGGCTATCTACTGTGTGGACATGTATGTTGATGCGTAACAGTGAAAATACATGGCGGTCTAGCCGACCTACAGGCCTGTGTGTGTGTGTGTGTGTGTGTGTGTGTGTGTGTGTGTGTGTGTGTGTGTGTGTGTGTGTGTGTGTGTGTGTGTGTGTGTGTGTGTGTGTGTGTGTGTGTGTGTGTGTGTGTGTGTGTGTGTGTGTGTGTGTGTGTGTGCGCGTGCGCGTGTGTGAGCGGGCTTCGTCTGTTTATTATAATAAAGTTTAAAAAAAACACCTAACACAAGAGTTGACATGTAGGCTATAAACTAACACCAATAGGATATACCCAGGCCTATATCAGAGCAACCTTCAGCCTATCATGAGCGCTCATATTATAGGCTATATTTGGTTTTTTTAGGCTATTTGTATTTTTAAGCATATATTTTAAGCATATCTTAAATCCGGTGTGGTGGCGCCGAAAGGCTTCATCCTATTTAGATATTTAGGACATACGCGTAGGCCTACATTATTAAATACAGGCGTCGTTGGAGAACTGGTAGTGACCAGAGATGCATATCACCCCAGAGTAGGCCTATATCCCCCATTTGCATTTCATGTGGGACTTTTTTTAGCTTTTGGCCGGTAGGTCTGCGCGTTTAAGTAAGGAATTGCCGTGCGCCTCCCCAGGTATAGGGACCATTGAGGATTTTCGCTGGTGGCCCCCCCCTCGCCAACTGACAGGCCCTTCCCTGGATAAGCGAGCAAACACGGTCACAGAAAATCACTTTCACAACAACGAGGCCCGCCAATAACCAGGATTTATGGCGTGCTCTATTTCGCTGTTTTTGTTTTGGTTTTTTTTCGTGGGGGGGGGGGCATTATTTAGTGCGGATAAGTTAACACGAAGCGTGTGCGTGACCGAGATTGGGAGAATTGGGATGGACGTAAAGGCCGAGATTTGGGTTAGAAAATCGCGGCGTTATTCCCGATGCGGGGATGGAGACGGGATGCGGAGGCCGAGGCTGCCTTCACTAAAGCCCGATGTCTCAAACACACAAAAACGCAGGCTAAACGTTTGCCCTATTGTTGTGGAACAAAATGTCCGTCTCCAAGCAAGGGTTGGGTTAAAAAAAAAAAAAAAGAGGAAGCAGAAGAAGAAAAAGGAAAAAAAGGTTTTGACATTAGTTACCCCTCTTACATCAAAGCTCAGCCCCTTCATTGTTGCCGTCCAAGTCCAACTATATTCACCGATACGGTAGCGGGGCTATCGGCCTCCGCCATGCCCTTACCGCACTGTTTGAATGGCTATACTAGAATAAAACAAACCACAAGGCCCAGCGGTAACCTATTGGCCCCGCTTCCCGTGTGTGTGTGTGTGTGTGTGTGTGTGTGTGTGTGTGTGTGTGTGTGTGTGTGTGTGTGTGTGTGTGTGTGTGTGTGTGTGTGTGTGTGTGTGTGTGTGTGTGTGTGTGTGTGTGTGTGTGTGTGTGTGGTGGGGCCTACTCTCTTTTTTTTGTTTTGTTTTTGTTGTCTATGAACTAATTAGGATACCTGTCAGTAGGAGCTCTCTCTTTACACACACACACACACACGCGCACACACATGCGCACACATACACACACACACACACACGCGCGCACTCATAACGCAATAATTATGGTAGCCTTCTAACTATTTGAAATTAAAGAATAGAAAAATGTAAAAAATAAAAATTATAATAAAAAAAAGTGAATGAAGCGACCCAATCAAAAATAGTAACTCTTACTTTGCTGTTCTGTAATTGACCGTATCCCAAGAATATCTGTGACCGAGTGCGACGAGGGCCATATCCTGTGCATAGCCATGTGTCCAGGGAGGGTGGGCATGCCTGGGGGGGTGGGCACCTTGGTGCCCGTGGCACCGAGGGACGCCGGGTAAGAGTATAAGTGGTTGTAGGGTAACGTCGGCTGCGGTGGAGGGTGAGGCCCCTGCTTACTCGACTCGTACTGGCTCTGTTGGGACAGATTCCCGATCTTGTTGCGCAGGATCCGACTGATGGAGCTCACCGAGGGCAGGTTGAACTTGTCGCACACGCCGTCCGCGAGTAGCCTGTCCCGAATCTCCCAGGCGAAAATCCCGGGGTCTCGCTGCTTGTATGTCCGTATGTGCTTGACCACCGTGGGCGTGGTGACCCGCGGCTTGCTGCCCCCGATGGCCCCCGGGAGGATGGAGCCCGTCTCGTTGTAGCGGGCCAGGATCTTGCTGACGCAGCCGTGGGAGACCCGCAGCTGCCTGCTGATGTCGCACGGCCTGATGCCCAGCTGGGCCAGCTCCACGATCCGCAGGCGGATGGCGTTGGGCAGCGGTCTGCCGTTGACGAATACTCCCCCGAGTTGGTTCACCTCTCCGAAGGCCGGTTCTGGCACCATGAAACAAGCAAAGATGCATGAGCAGAGTTAAATGGGGCGCTTAAAATGCCTGTTTTTGGGTTGTTTTTTTTTAAAGATATTGATCCAATCAATGTGCGATCAATTAGAATTATTCACATGCCATGTGTGCGCATTTAATACCGGCACAAATTGTTTCTATTTTAATTTAGTGGTAGTAAAAATAATGCAGTCCATGGCATATTAATGTTAACTTATTTACAACAAAAAAAACCTCATACGCTTCCAAACATTTAAAAACTTTTTTTTTCAAGTTAATTCAAGTTAATTTGGCCTAATGCGCACGTCCCGAATATTACGATTTGTTATCGTGTCTGGATGGAAACTAAAATGATAATAGTTTGTTTTTGTGGGATACGTTTATGAGGAAACCAAAAGAATGTGCGGACGCTGTCGCATAATTCAACCCTTTTATTACGGGTGATGGGTCTTTCCTTACAGCGATCACAGCAAGGAATACAACCCAAATAGCCCACAATAACGCCAGAAAACCTCGCTTTGTTTTTTCCATTTCGGCGAAAGGTCGACCCGCCACTTCCATCCTCGAAAAACAAAAACTTTTCAACGTGAACTCACCCATCATGTTGTGTCCACAAATGATGAACGTGGTGTCCGAGTTGCACCTCCCGCGCGGGTATGGTTCCGAGTCCAGGGTCGCGAGTGTCCAAAATTATGTCAAGGAAATCCTTTTCGTGCGCCACGGCTACGATAATGAACAAGAGGGACAAATTCGCGATCTGTTTCCTGGCTGCGGAGGAGACAGGCTTACATTTCAATCTCGTGAAACCATGGGCTGGACTTGTAACACGTTTCACTTGGACGCCGTGCGCCAATGGCGTCGCGCGGCTGCGCCGATCCGCCTTCCCATTGGTCCAAAACGTTGACATGACATGTGCCGTACCAGGACTTTCCCCCCCTCTTCCACCAGGACCAAACTGGGGCTAACGCCATGAATTCAATGTGTTATACCGACAGATTTGGTAAGTATAAGTTAAGTATCAAGATTGGTCCTTCTCTGAATCAGAAATTCGCCAGTGGAGTGTGTTCAATAAAGATCTGACGCTACATGGACGTTTTAGTAAATTTAATGGACATTGGCATGTTCATAAATCGTCAATTAATAGCATTTTTATTCAAATAGCCTACATTTCTATTTTGGATAATGTGCAGTCACACGAACGCATGTCTAATAACACACACATAGGCCTATACTAAAGGCTGCAGAGACCATCCACGCCTGACTTTCATTTTAATATATTTTAATTTGTTATCTTGCAAGGAATTCAGAGGGACTGCCAGGTACAAATAGGCCTACACCTTCCTAAAATAAAAAATAATATCCTAATTAGTTGCAGACATCGAATGGGCCTAATACATTGTAACGCACAGACAATAGGCCTATTTCGAGTGGAAAGTTGTTACGACTTTATACTGTGTAGGCTGTTGTATATCGTTATCTGCATAAATGCAAATGTCTAAAGAAACACGTGTCAAATTCATGATTTGCAGTAGGCCGAGACATTTCACTGGACAATGTAAATGCCGCAAAGCTATGCGCAATGGATATCATTGTTCTGTGAAGAACGCCTTTAGATAGAGTTTTAGCTGTTTGCGCACACCCCTAGATTTGTCCTTGTTTTCAAATGTCACATTAGTAATGCATGCCCTACTATCTCTTCATTTTTACAGTTGCTAGAACTCATACAATGCTTAGCCTACGTCAAGATATGGGCTAATATTGGTGTGCACGATTCCCTATACCCAAGGGGACCTTATCTAAACCCTACACCTTCCCTAAAAAAAGAAGGAAAAAACAGGCCTACCTAATAAGTATAACTTCCACCCACCGTGCAAGTTTAGCCATGTAATCTAAGTGAAGCATCGTCAAGCATGGCGAATGGGAGTGATGGAGGTATAATATACCGTGTGGTATAAGGACGGCGCGACCGTCAAAGCTGGCCCTCAGCAGCAACGGTAAACATGGTGATTTTCCCCAGGATATGTGCGGCTCCCCGGGGTTTCCTTGTATATCTGGGAGGGGAGCCCTTCGCCCCCGTCGCTCCGCGGGCCACTAATGCGTCAAGGATAATGTTTACCATTGGGGAAACCTTGCTCAATTTGTTCCTATTGCAGTTGCGGTTCCGGTGGCTGAAATAACAACAAAAGGTCATTTCTACTAGGATCAAAGACCTCTACCAAAACCGCACGGTCCTCACGGCCCAACAAGGTTCAGATCCGTTCAGGTTAGCGCGATTTTGTTAAATTTGCACTTTGTTGACAGCCGGCTCTGTGGGTAAAACACACACCTGAGAATAACAACAGAGCGTGCATTATTTTACCCGTTTACCCACAGCATCCCGGATGCAAATATAAGCCTTTTCTAAATTGAATGAGGAAAGTTCACTTCCAAGGTTATTTCCTGTTGAATACTAATTGAAATTTGAATATTTTATTTTTTGCATGTGTTTAACTAATATTATTAGCCATTGGTATTAGGCCTATAAGGTAGACCTATTTGACTGTCGTTTTACTTTAATGTTAACAGGTAGGCCAAAAGGCCTACGGAATAATGTCACACATTGCTGCCCAGATGTGTTTATGTGGTCATAAGCCTGCATGTTCAGCCGAGTCTAAGTCTAGGCCTATACCAAATGTAACCGGTTTCCACTGTTGGTATGTAGGCCTATATTTAGGCTATATACAACCAATTTTATGAAGGTTATTTAATAGATAAACGCATTAAATTCGTTATTTTATTATTGAAAAGTATGATGTTATATTAATAACACCAATTAATAACACCAGCTGTTCGAGTGGCCTATATTTAGTAACTGACGTGCTAATAGTGTGAAACATACATTTTATTAGTCAATCCACTCGGGCCCATCAGTTCATTTCACAATGACGAAAGTCTGCACGCATGGCCGCCAAAGCCTATATGCTTGTCATGCGAAAGCCTGCAGTTCACTGCTTAAAATTGTCCGTGTCGAATGAATTGTTCATACTGCCACTTGGGATTCATGATGTTGTGACGATTGACGGACAGCAACTGAAGCGCAGATACGTTGGCGAACCTGACTTAAAGTCTGACTCTCTATTCGCCCTTTCATCTGTTGGGCAAGTGCTCTGTATAACCTATTATAGGCATATTTAATATAATATAGGCCTGTGTTAGGCGTTATAATAATTGATATTTTAAAAATTAGCCTATATATTATTTAATAATAAATATATAGCATAGGCTATATAGACCTATATCATATAGTCTAATGTTATGTATAGCCTATATTAAATCACCAATTATTAGTCCTTTTATAATTAAAATAATGAAGAGATTGACTGATGGATAGCTGTCATAGCTGTCAACTTCCAACATCAACGTTTTGTTGTACTGTCTACCACATCACAAAGTCCTAAAATAGGCCTAAGCAATAATTGCCCTCGCTCTAATACCGACACATTGAGAGATGGCGGCAGCGGCGGCAGCGGCGGCCGACAGGAGCCATATAGCTGCTTAGCGCGTCTGTGTCAACATTCACATCCAGTTAACATGGCGAGCCGACCCAATGCGTCTACATCTCAATTAGCCGGACCAGGAGCTGTCAAGACATGCTGCTGCTAATGCAGGGACCTGAGAACAGACGATGAGTGACATGGTGGAAAGCGTGAGTAAACCCCAGCTGCGCAAATCCAGGAGGACCGGCCATTATGAGACAATAACGGCCAGTTGATGCTGTTGTGTTTAGGCTGATTCTAATGAAAAGTCAGCGAGGCCTATACTATGGTAACATGGGCCGCACGGCGGTGATGGGTCTACGTTATGGAAATTAGGCCTAGATCCCTGTAAGATATTAGGTTAGGCCTAGTTTTAAAGCCTTTTGTCTCTTTTCTAAAAGGACTTAATTTTGAAAATAAATAAATAAATTATAGGTATATATATGCTATACATATATATATATGTTATATATGCTATATATGTTGCATATGCTATATATATAGGCCTATATATAGCAATAGATTTTCGTTCGTCGTGGCATCATCCAGAACAATGAAACGCATTGCTGTCGTATTTAAAACGGGATGTTTATCTTTTTATTGTACAAACAATTCGTTTCCAATAGTGTAAAGGCCCATGTTCTGCGGCCCCTCCAGGTGGCCTATTAGGCTATAATTAGTCTATAATAATGATAATTATTATTATTACTATATAGGCCTCAGCCTATATAATTATTTCTTGATTAATTGCATTATCAATTCGGCCTACTGTTATTTTGTTTTTCGCTATAAGCCTATTCATTTTATTTTCGCATGTAGCCTACTGCACTTCGTAGAAAATATGACAGGCGTACCAATAGTAGGTAACATTTTACAACTAATTTTTAAACAGTATAATTTCCAGATGAAGGAATTATTCTCAATTAGATTGAGAATAATTGAGAATCTACGAAGAAGGTAGCCTAATTAATCTAAATTAAACTTGTTCTGCAAACCCACCAAATTGCTGTTTATTGCCTTTGAGGTTGTTTCACTTGCACTTGTGCGATATTGTGCATGGCAGAGCAAGTCAACATTTAGCCTTTGTAATATAAATTATTCTTGAACAAGTATTATCAAACTATTTAAGTGTGAAGATTGTAATGGTAGATCTACTTCGTTAACGCAAACCTACCTAAATTAAGTCCATGTTGATAATAATGAAATATTTGTGATTAGTGGAATTTATTTTGGGGTTTTCCATCACGGTTTCCATAGGCTATGTGTAGGATACTATGTTGAAATCTGTGCATATTAAAATATAGTCCTACGTTTCAGCTTTTGAGCAATAGCCTATTATTAGGCCCACTGATCGAAAAAGGTTGATATTGGTATTGTCTATGGAGGCTCTTGCTGGGTGTATTTCAAACTGTTACACCATGTGCGACACATGGTCCTATCGCCATGCTGCGGTGGGGCCATTTATCTATGTAGTCCATGCGTGGCGAAAAATGCACGTTATGGACATTTGAACCGTTGGTCATCATAGCCGCACTGCCTCGTGGTCTTCTGGAGAGCCGTTGTCTCTCCGTCGTCCTCAGCATCATTATGCCGACAGTGGTATGTTAGAAAGAGAGAGACCTGCAGGCTTTCCGATGGCTTCGCAGCCATGACGGCCTATACAGAATTAAGGGCCTCGACCACGCAGCCCTCCGCTAAACCTCTCCTCTATGGACGTGCTTGTGTTTTCCAGTGCGCGGTGTAGCGCTTCAAACCCCTTGATGGTCGACCCTGAAAACGAGAGGAGGACCCCGTAGTGCCTATTCTCTATATACTCTGCGATGCTACCCTACGAGCCCCCTTTAGAGCAATAATTGATGACTCCAAGCTATATTATGAGATATATTTTTTTATTTTTTTATTTTTTTGTTTTGTTTTATAGTTTAGCACTTCTCAAAGGTTGAGCGGCCCAGTAACTTTAGTGCGCCCTTAATGAGGACGAGCGCAGGTTAACGACGTATGTAGTCGTGTTTCAGAGGCCAGGGCTCGGTTTCTCGTTGAACTGGACCAAAAAAAGAAAAGTCACAATATTTACGACACTTTTAAGCATCCATCACTTTGACATCTGTTCGTCTGGCACCTGGGGTCTATTAGGATTAAAACGTATATTGCATTCCGCTCTCATTTGGAGCCGTCTCTGTCCGGTCGGGACAGGCGACACCGCATCCAAAAAACGTGCACCCGCCACACGTCATCCGTGTTGCAGGTCTTGATAAATAGACATAGCGATGACCGCACCGACACAGGCATGGTGTGATCCTGATGTTGGCAACCGGGCTGATTTCCTCCACTATGGGATGACCACATGTATTTTACAAACACTTGGGGCCCGAAAATTACCCCTGCTGCACATTCCCTTTACCTAACCCCTCTCTCTCTCTCTCTCTCTCTCTCTCTCTCTCTCTCTCTCTCTCTCTCTCTCTCTCTCTCTCTCTCTCTCTCTCTCTCTCTCTCTCTCTCTCTCTCTCTCTCTCTCTCTCTCTCTCTGTTTTATTGGACATCCCGTGCCCGCAGATGTAATAATGCACATAGGCTGCTGCCGCACACACATCAAAGCAAGGTCGTGGCTATAAGGGCCCATAGCTGACATAGTGTAGGTTTATGCATCCTTGTGTTCGTAGGCTGCTTGATTCACGTACAAGCCCAGACTTTTATTTAATTTTTGTTGTTGGTGTTGGAAAAAAAGTTGGTTTGATTTGTTTCATAATGGGTAATACCATTTATGGATGGGGTTTTCAGGGGAATGAGCCAAGCGTGGCAGAGTTTATGGGGTGTTATACTATGCATTGGGTTACGCATGGTATTTTAATTATTCCTTAATATGAATGTATATTGACATGATATTTAGCCTAAGCCTACCTGTTTAGCTATATTGCTCCAACTAGATTAGCAGTGAACGCAATTGGTTTGCTAATTGCTTAACGACTATAGCAGGAGGAGGAGCTCCTGACGCTCCTTCAACGTTGAAGGAGGAGCAGGTGTTTTTTTTTGTTTCGTCCATATTGGCCTATATATGTAAAAAAAAAAAAAAAAAAAAAAAAAGGATCATAACCCAATATTCGCAATATCCTCGGATATACTTTATTCAGTGCCAAACAATTTAACAAAATAGGCTACGCAGCCCAGCCTAGGCGAAAATAACAATACAGGTCTATTCTATTAAGCGGAACTGCCTTTAAGACATGCCCATGCCTTAAGCATTAGCCTACTAAGTATTATTATAGCAGTATTTAAACTGCGCCCTTTCCTTGTAAGTGTGACAGGCTATGATTCACTCAGATGTGTGAACCGCAGTAAATAGACTGCTACGGCAGGCCTATGCGTGATGATCTTAACCACCGCCAAACCCATTCTCCTCGGACCCAAATACCAAATATACCACAAAAACCTAACCAGTGTCACAATACACAGTGCCTTATCTGAACCTCGACGGGGCTCATAAACTTTACATTACACTATGGGAATAACTACTTCAACTATATAGCCTTATCGACAACGCACCGAAGTTGGGCCGTGGTCTCCATGGTGTTGGAGAAAGCATGAGGACGGACCGGCTCTCATTGCGCATCATGGCGATGCGCTGATCCGCCGGAGCGTCCACTCAATGGAAAACGGATCGGCCCAACATTGCGGAAGGTCGTTTTTTACAGGTACAGGAGGCCTGGGTGTCTGGATGGGTTTCAGTTTAAAAAAAGACACACAGACACTTGGTGCATGAGTCAGGGGAATGGACTAGAGAAAATCTTTGAACTGTGCTAGAAAAAGACACAAAAAAGGTGTCCGAAATGCGTATAGGCTTAAAGGCCCAATATATGCCATTCATCTGGTCCACTTGAGTCTGCGTGGACGTTGATCTGTAGGGTTGTGGGACATGTGTCCTGTCCTTACAGCAGGCCTGGTGGTGTGGGAGACAGGCCTGTAGGTGAAGCCAAGCCTCTGTTGGCCAAACAGTCGCTGCAGTATTTCTCCACAATACATTGACGCCATCTTGTGGACAATGGGGATAAGGACAAACGGCGGGGTTCACGTTTCATTTGGTTCCTCCAGACTTTGCTCTGCGTTCAATAATTGTAGCCTACTACGAAGTAGAAGTAGGCCTACGAGTTTTTGTTATCTCAGGTTTCAGCAACTGATGAAAAATGAATAATGTTGATAACTTTACAGTTAGCCCGCTGTTTAATGCTTGCGTTATAACGTGGGATAGGCCTAGTAGCTCTGTCTCATCAAGTCATTTTTCAATTTACGATGACTTTATCTTTAAAAAAAAAATCTGAATAAAGGTACAGTGAGGGTACAATTAAGTTCTTTAAGGTACAAATTTCACAAATGTACCATCAAAGGTACAAATATGTTTCCAGCGGAGTACAAATGAGTACCTTTACATAGAAAAAGGTACACATTGAATTATGCATGCTGAAAGGTACATGTAAGTACCCTTTGAAAAGGTACATTCTCATAAATAAAGGTACAATCTAGTTATTTAAGGTACAAAATTCACAAATGTACCATCAAAGGCCCTTTCATGTTCCCATGGGGTACTAAGAAGTACCTTTCAGGTACAAATCCTCTAGGGTACAAATAAGTACCTTTTTCAAGGCAAGGCATATATTAGATAAACATTGTTTGCTGCTTCTTTCATGTTACTTTTAATCCATGGTCTTTGGTCTTTGCTTCTTATAGGCCTACATCCTTCATACATTCGTATACACACTTTCAATAATTATCCATAGGGTCAAATGAATGCTGGTTATTGGGATGAGACAGCAGACACACTGATTTGTATCAGTGATAGCCTAAATGCACATCTGCCGATTTCGGTTCCCCCTAATATAATTCAATAGCCTACTATAATAATAGCCCGCCCCTAATTATAGGCCCTGCATCAGTTGCAATATATCAAAATACACTTCTACGAGGCCACTTTCTTTCTTTCAGGCCGTACTGAGCGTGGATAAAAGTATGTTGCTATACTTTATGAGCTGACTATGAAATGGCCACACTAGCCTGGCATGGACTTAAACAGTTAAATACTTTGGTCGAGGGAGCCTCTTTTGGCAACTGCACACGTTGAATTTATGGTTGCTTCTTTTAAACGGCACTATGTCTTTTTTTTATGAGTTATGTTTCATTGTATTGTTTAGTTTAGTTTATTGTCTCTAACTTTTATGTTAGTGTCGATGGACACTATGTCTGCTGGCCTATATTTTCCTTTTTTTTGCTATGTGTTAGGCCGAGCGTATAGCCTATGCTATAGTCGATAGACCAATAGGGACTGAGCCAGCGTGGCTGAATTAATATCTCTTTACAATCTGGTAATCGTTAAAATGCTAACTGCTGTACCGACCACGTCCTCATGGGGGCAGCAGAGTATTACCCCCCTGTCGAAGCGGGCGCACGAACTCAACTTTGGTCGTGTGTTTTATTGTGTGTTTTATTTTCACCCAAAAATGACAAATCATGTTCGCTTCAGCAAAACCACGACTTAATAGTTACTGGAGGAGTCACCGCGTCGTCCAGTCTAAAGGTCCCATCACGACCATCAGAGAAAACCACTTTCAGAACAAATAAAGGTCCACTTTTTTTATTCAGTTTCTGGGGCACACTCACTTAATACTGTTATTTTTAACGCTTTTTATTTCTATTGGACCAAATGCTATTCTATTCTGATTTCTTTTTTGACGCCATAATATGCATCTGGGTAAGATGTTACATACAAATGTCTGTATTTTTGTGTTTGTCTGTATGGCCATTTGAACATAAAGGCTGTATTTGGAAATAATTATTAATCAAAAAGGTTAGGCTATAGTTACAGTTTCAATTATTGTTTTATGAAGCCTATTATTTACACACACACACACACACACACACACACACACACCAAGTGTCTACATTAGTAGCCTAACTGTATATTTCTAAATTAATTAACGAATAGGCCTATGCTCATTTTGAGTAGGAAAGGTACCTATAGGCCTATTTACATTTACATTTAGGGAATTTAGCAGACGCTTTTGTCCAAAGCGACATACAATAAGTAGGCTACATTTGTTAGAAGAAAGTGCAACAGTATAACGCTATCAGTAGAGTAAGGATTTCACAAGAACGAGTTTCAAGCACACCTAATTTAAATGAAAACAAAGAATAGGCCCATATATAAAAACTATATACAAACATAAAAACGAATAGAGAGGTACAGTCAATACGTCATAAACGTCATGTATTATTTGCAGAGGGAAAAAAGTAAAAGAGGCCTATTTAAAAAATAAAAGCCTCTATTTTGTATTATTGATCGATTTATTGAAGGTTCAAAACTATGTTTGACATAACTCGGATTTCAATTTCTATTAAAGTCCTCGACAGCTCTGTATTTACCAAGTTGTGATTCAAAGCGGTCAGTGTTGGCAAACCACAACTGGAACAGGCCAACCCTACGCCACAGGGGTGTTTGTCTATTATAAGGTGCTCAGACAGCTCTTGACAGACAATGTATGACTCACAAAAGTACAACTACATAACCAGTTGATAGGCTATGTCACCGAGATATGTAATATAGCCTGCCATGTTAAAGTAGGCCTCCTAAAAGTGCCGCTGCTCTACAACAGCTAGAAGATCCCATTTTAAAACAGAGTGACAGTGACTTGACTGGCAAATTACCCTGTGCCCCCCTCTCTCTCCTCTGTCTCCCCCCTCTGTCTCTCCTCCGTCTCCCCCCTCTGTCTTTTCTCTCTCTCTCTCTCTCTCTCTCCTCTGTCTCCCCCCTCTGTCTCTCTTCTCTTTCTCTGTCTCTCTCTCTTCTCTGTCTCCCCCCCCCCCCCCCCCCCCCCCCCTCTGTCTCTTTCCCTCTCTCTCTTCTCTGTCTCCCCCCCTCTGTCTCTCCCCTCGTGGATAATAGAATTTACACTGCGGGCGCAGATACGACAGGCAGGTGCAGCCGTTGCGCGCATTGTGTCGCTGTGCGAGATGTAATATTGATTAGCAAGCAACGTGGCGACTCTAAAGAATACATTTTGTGTTCACTGAAAGTTCATTGTCCAGAGGTATAGGAGCGGGGAGGTCTGATTCAATTTTGGAGGTGGTTGCGAATGGTTCTGGTTGTCCCTCGGTTAGGGTTAGGGTGGTGAAGGCCTTGAGGTTAATATAATTACATAGGCTATAGCCTAATATATCGGTTAAATGGAGTAGACCGAGGCATAGGCCCATGTTTTATAGCCACACGTTGAGTCATGGACGGTTTCAGTTTTCATGCGTCGCATTGCGCGGCCACCGCCGTTCGGCTTTGGGTTGAGCCATGAGCCTCGCAAGCCAAAGCGAGGAAAGTAGTTTTTTTGCAAAGGCGGTGGAAATGGAGAGTGTAACACCAAGAGTAAATATTTGACCGTGGAGAGCTCTTGGGGGTTTTTCCGAGGGCCCACTCTGGCCACTGTGGGTGTTAAATAGATTAAAGGGGGGGGGGGGGGGGGGGGGGGGGGGGGGCTCGCAGGTCGACGTGGGGCCGAAATTGCCGCTCCTTTGGACGTAACGTCTCTTCGCCCTTTTGCAGTGTGTGTTGTTGCTCTCGACTCTGAGTGTAGTCGGCAAACACCGCTACTGTAATCCGCTGCTGATGGTCCAGGGGGTGAACACTTGACCCGGGTCCAACCCGAACCACATGCTGTTTATTTAATCGGAGTAAACGGTTGTTTCATTTGATCTTCATTTGATCTCAATTTCTTTTTTTAAATATTCGTCTTGGGGGTTATGCGTAAAAGGGATTTCCTCCCCGTCCAATATGGGCGATAAGCAAACACGCCAGCATTTGGGACTTTGTTGATCCGTGAAAAAAAAAACTAAAAGGAATTTAATAGGTCCCAAATCACATATGTAATATTGCTCCGGACTATAGACTTGGACTATGGGCCGCAGACGTAGCGCAGTAGATAGCGGCCCACATCCCATTCAGTCCCATTCACAACCATGACAACAAGGAACAAGCTCGGATTTATCCTAGAAAGTTAAAGGGCATTGTGCCGGGGCGTCAATCAGGCATTATTGCGGGACTGAACAAATGCAAAATCTTGACTGGAACAAATGCTTCCAACGGGTCTCGGACGCGGGGCTACATTTCCCCCTTTGTTGTCCTCCTCCTCTGGCTGGCATGTATCGTACGACCACCCAGGACGACTGAGAAGCATGTCCACTCTCCTCCTCTTCCTCGGCGGACGCTGTCTCTCCACAGCACCGCAGCTCTCACTGTCCACCTTACAACGGAGGACTGGATTGAGATTTATGGTCCCTATCATAAGAAAATGTATGGATAAATAAATCAAAACATTAACAAGCAATGTTTTGGAGGAAAACTTCCGACAAAGTCTTCCTCCCCCAGAACATTGTCAGAAAGTTCTGCCAATATTCAAGATGAATAACCTCGTTTTATATATATTAGGCCATATGGTTATATATTAAATAGCTGTATATTCAATTGAATATAACCCCATGCGTATTGGTGTTGGTGATCATATATGTTCCAGTTGAATTTGCTCCAAAAAAAGAAAAAGGATACAACATTTTTTGGTGCATTTTTGGCCACATCCTCGAGCTGTGGGGCCCACATACTTGAAATTCTCCAACCTTCAGGTCTAATTAATACGCCTTTTCAATAAGCCACGGTCATAAATGTATTAGCTAAACCAACTCGAGACATGGCTCGCTAATTGCTCACTTTGTATGCAAATATTAGACAGTGGATGGAGTGGAGGGTGGTGTGTGTGTGTGTGTGTGTGTGTGTGTGGGGGGGGGGGGGGTAGTGGTGGTGGGGGGGGGGGGGGGGCGGTGTATATGGGATGGGCCTCGTTGTCACTTGCCACCCAAGACGTGATTCACTCGCAACAATTACCATTATCTCCCCCCCCCCCCCCCCCCCCCCCCCCCCCCCCCCCCCCCCCCCCCCCCCCCCCCCCCCCCCCCCCCCTCCTAGTTTGACGATACGAGACGAATCTGTAATGATGACGAGTGTTTCCTTCGGTCATTGTTGAGGCCGGTGCTTATTATCCGGGAGCCTCCACACCTACCGCCATTGGGTGACGGCACTCCAGCCATTCAGGTACTTAGCGTACACACACACCCCCACCCTGAGGAGAGGAGCGACCCCGTGTTTGCGCCCCTGAAGTGCTGTTTATATAAACACTGAGCCTCGGTGCACACATCGCCATTCACCGTGTTGTTGTGACAGCCACCGTTTGCGGAGACTTTTTTTTCCTCCATCCCCCCCCTCCCACCCCCCCACCACACACACCCAGCTCGAGTGGGAGAGGATCCGCACGTCTTTTTCTCCCTTCTTCGTTGTTTGGAGAACATTATATTTTGGGGTATTTTTTGGGGGTAAGGTTTTTACGCGCACGGATTCGGTTCTGCGGACGCGATGGCCGCGACAACGAAATTTAGTTTCTCCGTCCGTAGCATCCTGGATCTCCCCGACCCTGAAGCCGAGGCGGCACCGGTCCTTTTGGGCCAGAGCTCGCCCTATTCCTCCTGGATTGACTATGGCGGGAGTCCTTATATGTGTAAGTACTCACAGTGTTGCTTTGGTGTGGGTTTTAAAGCTCATCCAACGCTCATCATTGTTGGTTTTACGCATCATCCAATGTGTGGCTGGTGATTATATTTAGAGGACCTAACCCTTTTAATGTGTGCTCGTTTGTACAGCTTCAGATGAAGGCGGCCTTGAGGCATCCCCCGATTCGACCAAACCTGACCACTCCGCCGCGGACTCCGAGTCCGAGAAGACCTCCAGCGACCATAGCAAGAAGAAGAAGAAGCGCCGTGTGCTCTTCTCCAAGGCCCAGACCTTCGAGCTGGAGAGGCGGTTCCGCCAGCAGCGGTACCTGTCGGCCCCGGAGCGGGAGCAGCTGGCGCACCTGCTCAGTTTGACGCCGACGCAGGTGAAGATCTGGTTCCAGAACCACCGGTACAAGATGAAGAGAGGACGCGCCGAGGCCTCGCAGGAAATGGCCCAGTCTCAAATGCTGCGCAGGGTCGTCGTGCCGATTCTGGTTCGGGACGCGAAGCCCTATCACGGCTCCTTGTTTGACCCGGAGCGGGACGGTTGCATGGCGCCCGGTGGCTCCCAGGGGCCCTCCTTCTCTCTGGCGGCCTATCCGTCCTTCCAGCATCCGTCGCCGGTCCCATTCTCGCCCAGATACCAGCACTTTCCCAGCCCAGCCGCATCCAGACATGCGTTGGTGTGGAGAGATCTTTGGAACAATTCAGTTCACTTCAGTGCATTTAAGTAGGCCCGAATAAAAGGCCTGGTCCTGGTCCGGGTCCTGGTCCGGAGCCGGCCGCTATGCAAAAGCTCATTTAGAACTGCATCAAATGCAACTGCGTCTGAATGTCTTCTTTTGCGACATTTTCAGCAACTTAAACCTTTTTTTTTTTAGATTTTCACTAGAAGAAAACACATATTTTGCACATTTTATTTTGATACGAATGGCTGTGAATATTTTGATACTCTAAATGTTGATATTTTCTTATCTGGGTTCACTATTGTGCCCTATATATTATTTTGTTTATTCGTTGTTGTGTAGTCGGTGAATTTCCATATTTGTATGTTTTTCGATGTCAAACAGTAGGCCGCAGTGGCCATAGATGTGTAGCAGCAATATAAAAGTATTTACCTAAATGTTTGAATGAAAAAAAATGTAATTTGTTGCCATTGAAGTAGCCTTTCATTAAAGGCCAGAATTGTTTAAATCTTTTGTATTTTTTCTATTTATTATTCATCAGACAAATAATCTATCGTTTTATCTACATTGAGCTATGAGGGAAATAACGAGTCAAAAAATGGATAAACCATTATAGGCCTATAACACGAAATATAAGCCTATAGGCCTTTACGTTTCCACATTCCTTACGAATTCACTTGGTTGGTTGCTGGGAAAGTCGAAACTAAACTTAAAAATATAGGCCTAAACCATGCCGAGATGATGGTTTTGTAATGTTAAACTAAACCCAGGAGCTAAAAGCTGAGCAAACACTGTCTCTCTAAAAGGAATGGATGTTAGGCATAAGAATACACAGTAAACATTGCAGCCCTCCTCAATAGAAATGGCCTTTGTGGTGCCGGGGTTTCAGGGGCCATGCTTTTCACTTTTACAAAAAAAAAAAATACGCGTTTTGTTATTCCCACCAGATAAGCTCCACTGTGTGCGATTCGTATTACAGCAGTAAAAGTATAATATCTCCTATTTAGTAGTTGGTATCTCCAAACAGACCACAATAATAGTATATAACATATATATAGGCCTATAGCCTGCCCTACATCATAGCCTCTTACATTTTACATTGAATGGTCTTTGCTTTTTCAGTAGCCTATAGGATAGCTTAGAATAGCTTTTTTTTACATAATGGATAATTGAATAATACGAAACAAGATGCTTCTCCGGGGATACAATAGGCCTACATATAATTCAACCGAAAGAAGGCCTACGTGGTTCGTATAGGACGTGTTTTTTAAACGACGTTTAAACACCATATAATGGGCGCCGCATGTTTCATGCTTGTCATACTAAAATGTGCAATGGATGGAGTGGGGGGGAAATACAAGAGAGGGGCGTCTCCTTTTCACGACCTCCATAATGTTGTTTGCTCGTCCTGTGACCCTGTAGCGCATCGTCACTGTCACCTGGTCTTTTGTCCCGCCCGCCCGGGCCACCTTGTATCACATATGGAGGGGACTGGCCAAACCCCTCAGCGCGATGCATCTCCCCTTAAACACCCTTTTTGTCCCTGTGTCCCACCGTGAATGGACCATTGTCCGTCCTCCAAAAGGGGACCTAGACAAAATCTTTAGTGTTTCAGTTCTCGTGATGTTTAATCAGTCTCCGCGACAAATTTATGAGGTTTAACTACACAATGGTGTTTTAGAGCGCCGTGGGTTTTAGGGGTGACAAAGACCGGCTTTTAGAGGTTGCCATTGGTTTTTGGGGTTGGCCAGAAGAATGATGCGTAAAGCACGGGATAGGTATTAGGGCTGCGCATCCGTGTTACGCGATGGTCTTCATCGGGCCTCAAATTGGAAAGTTAAATACGTCCACTGTAAAATAGGTCCCCATATCGTATCCAAAGCGCACTATTTGTGTACAATTACGAACGTGTCAATACCCGAGGTCAAATATACGCAAGAGAGGCAGCTTTCGTTTTGTGTTTGTTTCATCAAAAGTCTCAGTGTTTTGTCTCGTGAATTGGACACTGGTTAAATAGTTTATTAAGTAGGCTATAAACATATGCCTGGATGTAATAGTCCAAATGTTAGGCCAATTTAATTTCCAAATACTTTAGTAATAGAGGCCTAATGTTGTTTTTTCCAGGCTGTTCTATTTACAATGACACTAGTGTGACTTGCTTTGCAACCACACTCACACTATTTGTTCATCCTATGTGAAGCTGTCGATTATGTTTTTTTTATTCCATATTTGCAGAAAACATGTTATTTAGATTGTATTAATTCTAGAGAATAGCCTCTTCGGAATTGATCATCTGTAACCTAATTTGCTTTAGGCCCCTAAATGAGCAAATTGGCTCAGTTGCAACAATTGGATCCAAGCGTTGGTAGTTGACGTATATGCTGACATGCAGGTTAACTTGTATATGGCTGCATGCAGCAATACAGAGCAGTGAACTTGGCTACAGGCTACATAAAATACAATAAATGATTTATTATATGTATAATTATGACGACTTTCATTTTTTTGTACCACAGAGAGTTGGGGTTGGCATGTGCTAGCCAACGAAACAAAACAAAAGTACTGGAGAGCCAATATTTATTAACAATTCGTTTTGATGTAATAATAATAATAATAATAATAATAATAATTCTTAATTGATGTTGGGCAAAGGCCAACTTTATTGCACGGATAGGTGGCCATGTGATTTGAGCTTCGGCACAAAGGGAAATAGGCCTAGGCCTATTGAACAATGATTATACTATAGGCCTGGATCAGACCTATCAGACATAAATATCATGTCTAATACGTCTTGAGGGCATTCTCACAAAGGCAATTCCAATTTGCGCCGCTGAAACTGACTTTCGGCAATGCGGTGAGACATGTTGCTCAGGAGCCGCTTATTCCAGCGTATGTTCATGATGGATATTTCCACCAGATGGCAGTGTAACACATGGTATGGCTTTGTAGAGCTAAGCACTCAACAGCACGACGGGAACCGCAATTCGTGTTGACGCGCGGCGGTGGGACGGCCGTTAGGGGTCATGCTTTACCAATGGACCTCAGGTTTTTGGCTTTGGGTTGGATCACAGCAAACCGCGGCGGGTGCTGAAACCTCGGCCCGACACCCAAACCGGTGGGCGGCCATAGTTGGTGACGAGGTGTGACATCACCGCCCTCTCCAGGGTGTAGGCTATAGGAGACTGTATAAAAGGGTAAAACGCGTGCAGTAATTCGTATTTGCTCGAAAAGGTGTGTGTCCACAGGTGTGGCTCTGCAAATACCCCCACTTTACTTTCTTCTTCTAACTCCACTTTGATCTGTGGTCCGTGGTTGGGGGGGGGGGAACCAACCTGTCCAATATGTTGACTTAGTTAGAGGTCTAGCTGTACGATGGCGGCTTTGTTTGATACGCGCTTAAAGTTAATAAGTAAAATAGGATTAAAATCTAGGATTTAAGGCTCCTCTACAATGTCGATATTTTTTTTCCTTTAGATCCATTTCCATCTAAATCCAACACAAAGAGGGGCAATAAACCTGCCTGAACCCCGAACCCCCACCGAGTCCCCTGGCCTTTTAGCTGCTTGCTGGTCTCTCTGTGTCTCTGTCTGTGTCTCTCTGTGTATCTCTGTGTCTCTGTGTCTCTCTGTGTCTCTCTGTGTCTCTTTGTCTCCCTGTGTCTCTCTGTGGTGGGGAGGGTCGCCTGCTGCCATTCCTTGTTGCTCTCGTCTCGTTTCATTATCCTCGTTTTCCCCTCTCTTCTGTCCTTCTTTGACAAACGTTTTCTGGAAGGTATAGGCTAAATGTAGGCCTGCTAATCAACCTTAACCCCCCCTCAAGTCTTGACCGAAAGGACTTGCATTCGTCCAACAAAGTAATACATTTAAAGTAATGCAGATCATAAATGATTGAAGGTTATTGCACGCTATCTCCACGCTAAGACCACTTGGCGGTAGTCATATAAACAGAGGCTCGGTATAGCGGCCTCATTATTTCGACGAATTAGCGCCAACTTATTAACACTAATTATCCATATTAGAATGGTTCCAGTTCAAGTGTACTGGGTGAGATAATCAAGAACTCATTTCATATTCCGCGATGGAGAACGGCATGCATAACCTAATTGCACGGAAATAAATATAGCCTACTTTGCATATCAGGTCAAGTTCAGAGCTGTCGATGGGCCTCGGGAGCCCCCGTGTTCAGCTGGGATGTACAATAAATGTTATTTGCATGAGATTGAGGGAAAAAACCCACAAAAAAACCAACCTTAACAAATCTAATGTCACTTTTCATATTGGATAATACACACATGCCGTGCCATTTCAAACCAGATACGACTGCGAACATCTAACGTGCATAATGGGACCTGTGTTGTCACTAATCTAATAATATAATAATATAATAATCTCCTAATACAAACAGGCCCTTTAATGTCAGTAAAAATATACACGCGGTGAGAAATGCGAAATTCCGTTATTGCTCTGCTGTGCGAACGCGTAATGAAAATGCACTGTAAATTATTTGTATGCGTAAACGACCGGTTTCCCCCAAGGATAGGCCTACCTATATACAATTCAGCATGGATTTGAATCTATACCTGACTGGGAAATTCACCTCAAAGTAGGATGTTAAAGGATGTCATTTTAATTTAGAGTAGTTTAGAGACGGTTGTAAAATAGGCCAAATGGTCAATCAATACGCAGAAAGGCTGTAGGATTATTGTACAGATCGGATACTGCCACCAGAAGACGCTGTGTTTCTGTAATTCCTGGACTAGACCTGTTTCCTGCAAGACAGATTACTATTTCAGAGGTATACTGCTGTTTGCTCTTCCACCTCGGGTTACCTACAGAATCTGGCAAATTACAATTACAAACACACATTTGACACACATTTCTATTGCATTTTTATACACGCGCCAAGGATATCGTTGTTTACGTCGCCTCTGAAGGTTGGAAGACATTTTATTCCATGTTATAATATATTGGCCTAATATAGGCCTAAACCTATAATAATAGATAATAACAACAAAATACATAATACTGTTGTTGTTGTTGTTGTTATTATTCTTATTCATGTTCTTATTCATATTCTTATTCATATTCTTACTAATATTAATATGAACATGAATATTCAAATCCACATTAATATAACAATAATAATAATAATTATTATTATTATTATTATAATAACAATTACTATTATTATTATTATTATTATTATTATTATTATCATTATTATCATTGTTATCATTGTTTTGGGCTGTATAAGCACCTATAAATAATGTATTAACGTAGTAGGCTTTAAAACCTTCACTCAGTCAATTAACTCAATTAGGCCTACTTCTGTCAAAAGATATTGACATGTTGATTATCAGCCTACTGTTTAGATTCATTGTATATTATTGTTAGGGTAACCCCATTAGTATTGTTAGTATGCCTATATAATTGCTTACTTTAAGTTTTTCAATTGTTTCTAAATGAATCAGCAATTATTGATTCCTGTTGTCTTCTCTTTCTCGAAAATAGTTTTTTGGTCGGTCAAAAGTTGTTTCTCTACTAAACGCCATAACGCCATAGTGAATAGTCATTTTTGTTTTAACTTGCAAAAAATGAAACGGTTATGGGAATATAAACGGCTAATGTCCACCGGCTATTGCAGTGCAAAACGCTAAGCATGTCAAATAAAAGGTGGTTGAGTTGCTCGAGTTAAACTATTAGGCCTTTTTTTGCTCCTTTGGCATTAAGGCGAGATGCAATCGGCGGCTACCTGGCGTGACTCTGCGGAAGGAGAGCACTTGAACGCCGTTAACTTCACCTGAGAGCCTCTTCTCTCCCAGACTGTATTTTCTTTTGACTGGATCCCCGAGTGTGCGTCTGGATTTGGGTACACGCTGCGCGCGTCCAATGATATCAAAGAAAGCAAAAAAAAAAAGGGGGTTAATCATTTACGCGGCCACTTAACACGCGGATGTGTATTTATTTACTTATCAGTCAATTTCCCTCCCCGCAAGTGCACTTTTGCAAGTCTGAGTACGATAAGGCATAACACAAACAATCCTTGCAATCACTGGAGGCCTCTCTTGGCCATTAAAAGTCAGTGGTTCAACTGCGGCTTGTTCAGACGCGGAGTGGTTCTCCAACCCTCAAGTCCATATAGACCACCCTCCTTTCATCAAGAGGCCCTCGTAAACATCACTAGAGTTAATAAAGTGTATTGTGGTCCACTGCGATCCCGAGGTGCAGTTTTGGTGTTTAACCGTGACAGCGACTAAAAGTCCGAGGAGAAAGTGTGCTTGTTTTTTTCACGAGCCCCAAAACGTCACACCGTCCTGCCACAATGATAACTTGAGCATTTTTATGATTATACACAATGTCTCCTCCTCGAGTTATTGAGAGTAGGAGGGGGGGCGCGCATGTCGTGCCAACGCGCAGCGAGGGAAATTACGCCTGGCGAAAGGGGAGAGTCGTTTTTTTTTTTTTTTTTTTGCTTTGTGTTGTTACCGATGCCCCGCCTCTGATGGTAGCCTTAAACCTGGCACCCAGCTAAAACAAACGAAAGCCAGTACCGAGCTCCCACTCAACCCAATTAAGGTGGACTCCAGTGTGCGCCGTCGTACGTCGTTCATCTAGCCGGATCGACGCTGAGACCCACAAGGAACGGGGGCTTTGGGCCAACAACAACACCAAAAAAAAGAAGAAGGAGAGAGAGGAGAGAGATTGCGCCTTTGCCTTCTGATTTCTCCCTCTCCAGCCTCCAGAGGAACAATGTCGATGAGCCCTAAGCATACGACTCCTTTTTCCGTTTCCGACATCTTGAGTCCCCTCGAGGAGAGCTATAAGAAAGTGAGTATGGAGAGCAGCAACAACCTGGGCGCGCCGCTCGCCGCTTCCTACAGCCGACAGCCGCAGGTCTCCCAGGCGGCCATGCAGCAGCACCACATGGGCCACAACGGCAGCGTGTCCGCGGCGGCGTACCACATGACCGCGGCGGGCGTGTCCCAGCTGTCGCACACGGCCATGGGGGGCTACTGTAACGGCAACCTGGGCAACATGAGCGACCTGCAGTCGTACCAGGACGGCATGAGGAGCGGCGCCACGGCCACCGGCTGGTACGGGGCGAACCCAGACCCGCGCTTCTCCACCAGTGAGTCCCAATTATTAGGCTGTCTGCCGTTTGAGATGGTGTTGTTGTTGTTGTTGTTGTTGTTGTTGTGTTGCTTGAACGGTCAACTTGTATTTGTAGGCCTTTTGTGTATTTTGTGGGGTTTTTTCTATACAAAATACCCTTACTGATGCCGTCTTTTTTGGAGCCGTCTCTCCTGTTTAATTCACCTGTTACTATTGAAACCCACTTGTTTCAATTTTTTTTCTTTGCCTTTATCAGACGTTAAATAAATATTAGTTGAACCAATGAGCTTATCCAGATACAAGAATAATACACCCCCCCTCCTCTACAGTTTTACTTCCGGATTTAGTGCCAAAGCATATTATCCACGATGCGCCCTATGCTCTGGAAGAAAAAAACAACAACAAAAAACAACAACAACAACATGTGGCCTATATGTGTGTGTGACATGTTTGGCCATTCCCCCCCCCCACACACACACACACTTATTGTTTTCCCCCCCCCTCCAGTTTCCCGCTTCATGGGCTCCTCCTCGGGCATGAACATGAGCGGCATGGGCAGCCTGAGCTCCCTGGCGGACGTGGGGAAGGGCATGGTGGGCGCGCTGTCCAGCACCCCGAGGAGAAAGCGACGCGTGCTCTTCTCCCAGGCGCAGGTGTACGAGCTGGAGCGCCGCTTCAAGCAGCAGAAGTACCTGTCGGCGCCGGAGCGGGAGCACCTGGCCAGCATGATCCACCTCACGCCCACCCAGGTGAAGATCTGGTTCCAGAACCACCGGTACAAGATGAAGCGCCAGGCCAAGGACAAGGTGTCGCAGCAGCAGATGCAGCAGGAGAGCGGTGCGTGCCAGCAGCAGCTACAGCAGCAGCAGCAGTCCCCGCGACGCGTGGCTGTGCCGGTGTTGGTGAAGGACGGCAAGCCGTGCCAAGTCGGCAGCGGTCACACCCCCACCACCACCACCACCCCCGGCGGCGGCGGCGGCGGCGGACAGACCCACCAGCACCACCAGCAGCACCACCAGAACCAGCAGCAGCAGGGCGGCAACATCATGATCATGTCCAACAGCGGCCTAGGGCAGCACCAGGGCCAGCAGGTGGGCAGCACGGACCACTCGCCAGATTTGGCGCAGCAGCACGCCGCGAGTCCGCCGTCGCTGCAGAGCCAGGTGGCCGGCCTGTCTCACCTCAACTCCTCGGGAGGGGATTACGGGACCGCGTTGCAGTGCTCCGCCCTGCTTTACGGCAGGACGTGGTGATGGGGAGCCGCGTCACGGTGGTGATAATATAAGCCCTATAAAAAAAAACACTACTTTAAGCTCAAGACTCGACACGTTAACTGTACATTTCTGTAACAAAGGCCAGGTGAGTTGGCCTCACGTGGTCCCACTGCGGTTCACCTTTTAGAGAGAGACCGAGACTGTGGTGTGACATCTGTACCGGGAATGGGCCGCAACAACTTTTGATTACTAAACCGCGGATGTGTGATCCATTTTTTGGGGGGGAGGGGGGGGAATTATTTATGTAAGTTATACTGAAAAAAAATACGAAGAGATCGGCCTCCAAATAGACCGCACCTGCTATGGTTTTGGTGACACCTTAAACAAGGGACACCTATAGGCCTGGTAGCCTATGGGTGCTCAACAGCACCCATCCTCCTCACCTGCGACCCTCTGCACACAGACGGCGGCTGTTCATAATAGACTTTAATGTAATCCGTATAGATCTAGGTTGTATAATTCTGTAAAAGGTTTCGATAGGATATATAGTTTTAGCTATCTGTTGTATAAAGTTTTTTGACGCTATTGCCAATTTGTTGTCGTTCCATTGGTATTTGTAGGCTACGTTTAATTTCTATGTAACTTATATAGACATTTGACTTAATACAAACAGTGCTATTAATAAATTATGGAAACAAAATTCAGTTAACTTTTTGTCTAACTCTATTTTAGCCTGAAATGGTTGAATTAGCCTCGTGTACATTATTATCCACCAATAATAACAACAACAATAATAATAATAATAAGCCAAATGTTGATATTATTATTGGTTATAATTTGTTAATATTGTTATTGATCAATATGTTTACGTAGGGCCTATCAATAATTAGAACACAAATAATAAGAAGGCTATTGCTATTGCTAATATTATTGGTGTTAATGTTAGTAGGCCTATATTATTAATATTAGTATTATCATTATTAGGAAATATTATTCATAATAGCCTAATTATTAGTAATGTTTCGATTTAGCGGTTACTGTTTAAAAATATTTCAGATTTTGACATGGTGAACATAGTAGGCCATGTCAAAATGATAAGGGACTATGATTAGGCTACAGGCCTATTTAGTATATATTTTTTATTGAGTTATGAATCACAGCCATGTGTCCGCCTCGGAGAGTAAAGCTCAGCCCTTTTATCCCGGCGGCCTGTGTGTGTGGAGCCGCGGCTCCGTGCCGGTGTTTGAGTCCGGGAGGTGAGGTGTCGGCGCCCCCCCCACATCAAACACAAGCGCTGCTCAAAGCGCAGCTTATCGATACAAATCCCTGATCAAACACACCACGGGCCTTTCAAATCACTCGCGGGACAAATGATCGGCCCTGCGGGGTTATCAGCGGAGTGGGTTGGTTTCATCAGTAAAGAAATGGAAAGAAAATGGGCCAAAGGCTGTTTACTTTGTGCATTGATAAGGCGCCGTGCCTCAGTGGGAGGCTGCATATATCTGCCACGTCAGGTGTAGCTGTGGCTCTGGTCGCCTCCTGTGACCTCGCGTGGACCTGTTTCTGAGGTCTCTTATCAGGTATTATTAACACGAGAGCCTCAACACTTTGAGACCCGGATCATCAATTGTAATATTTATATTTGAAATAATAATTTTGTTGCACAAATAAAAATATTAGGAGTGTGTGGCGGACCCTATAGTGCAGAGATTGTCGCCAAAATAGGCTCGGCCAAAACACCTGGAAGCGGGGAGGGCTGTGATGAGGCCAATTAGTTTGATTAACTTCAAATCAATTTATTGGCAAACTAATTTCACAACGTCGAACCATACCAGGAAATATAGGCCTATACTGGACTAATATTATTTCTTATTTCTAAGATAATGTTGAAGATTTCCATTGTTGCTGCTGCTGCTGCTGCTGCTGCTGTTTTTTTGTGGGTTTTTTTGTAATGTTAATAGCTAACGATATTTGCGTGGATAAATCCTGTGTCTCGTGTGTGGCCACATCTCAGTATCCTCAACGTAGGCTATTTACCTGCGATCATAGCCTGTCTGACTGAAAAGGTTATGACACCGACATCTGTTTCGATTAAGCGACACCAGGGTCTGTATAACGTTAAGAAATAACCATGTGATGTATTACACTGTAATTATAGCCTGGCAAACGGGGCCATCTATAAATGGCCAAATGTGACGAGAATGGGATAGTGGAGAGAGACGCAGGGCCCGTTTCAATTCCGCGTCTATTATGCCGCTGCGGGTGTGTTTTTCGCTTGACATCAATTTCGCTAATGCGCGGCTTTGAAATGAAGGCCGTGTAAGGTTTATTTGGACGTGTTTTCCTGTGTGTTCAGCTTTCACCGATATAGGGCTATGAGTCTGGTGGTAAAGTTAAATGTAGGGCTGTAGATATGGACCCCTCTCTTTATGTGTGTGGACCTCTCTTTACACGTTATGAATGAATGTGCGCTTGATGTATTGCGTGAAAAACGGATACAATAGCAACCATTCAAAGGCATTATTTTGTTGCATTTCAGGTTTAGTGCAGTGTGTCTTTGGTTTGTGTGTGTGTGTATAGCTACGTTGTCGCGTTGGTATACCGTTGAGGAAAATTCAACTATAGACCTACAGGATTTAGGCCTTCACACTGGGAGCCGGAGAGCATAAACTCAATTATTGGCGATCAAAGAAGATCTCTAAAAGAAGAAGAAGAAGAAGAAGAAGAAGAAGAAGAAGAAGAAGAAGAAGAAGAAGAAGAAGAAGAAGATGATGATGATGATGATGATGATGATGATGATGATGATGATGATGATGATGAAAGTCTTTTATTTGTGTTTTCAGTCCCATGGGCCGGCAGCCCTCATAGGCTACAGGAAACCCTTAAGCTTATTGGACTCACCAGCAGCAGCAGCAGCAGCAGCAGCCATCAGACACCGTGTCCTATTAGGTATTTGCTGGGACGGTTTTGTTCGGCAAAGAAGTGGGATCTTTGGGATTACATTTACATGTCCATGGCGCCGTGTGTGGTCTTTGTGCGGAGCTTGTAACTGTTGAGAATGACTTGTTGGGAAGCGTGTGTGCTCTCGTCCGTCCCCTTTGTGCGGACCACAGTGTAGCTCCTCCGAGTCCTCGTGGCTTTGTGCTCCTCCGTTCTCCATGAACTCCGAGCAATTAGTCCCTAATCTCAAAGCAATCATATTTGAGTTATATGGCTCGTGAAAGGCTCCTCGCCATGTTTGGCCTTTCGGTGCCATTTAGGATATATCGGCCTGTCTGTGTGTAGCCTATATCGCCCAAACCCCCGCAATGTAACCCAGTCAATACGGCGTGTTTGTAGCAGATATGATGCAAGCAATAATAAGGAAATATTTTAATATTGTTAATTCAGCACAGGCAACTGCTATACAAGGGGGGAGGCTTATAGCGCGTCAAAAACGATAGGACTTGCCTTCAATCCTATGGCCGCCATGATGTGAAATAGACAGAGTCGTTCGTCGTGTCCTGTGGCCTTGTGATCCAGGTTGTTTTTGTCATCATTAAGTTCTTGCATTACCAATGGGCGCCTTCGTGGAGATAGGCTACCAGAAGGTGCTAAAAAAAAAAATAGGACTAAAATTGATGCTTATTCCTCAGCAGACGGTAGGGCAATGTCACCATGACATTATACAGAGAAGCTTCACACTTAACCTCTATTCCCGTCATTTGCAATTTAATCACATGCTACATCACAACATATGTAATGCCACATTCATCGCCATTTCGTTTAGGTTATGAGGTTAAATTACGTCGTGGCGCGTCATCCATTTGGGCTATTACGAGAGCATTACGCCAGATAAAGGCGTAAAATAGGTGCTATCCGAGGTGCTGAAATTAGATGCGGCGCTGCCATAGAGACGACATCGTAAGTGATCACTTAGTTGTGCTTACATTTACTATAAATGCGGGTTACGCCACATCTCACCATAACGCACACGAAACAGTCATAACATACAACATAACAGGCTTATATGTTTGTAACAATGTATATTTGCAAGAATGCATTGCTCTGCTGTAACAAAACAAAAAAAAGAAACGTACCCCATTGAAAAGCATTTGTTCCCCAAAATGTTTGCTTCACATGAAACAAAAATAAACTAATTTTGTTTTTTAACTTTGAGGTATAGGCTTTTCTAAACACTGTAGTGCATCCGGGCCCTGCAAAATGGAAATTAAAAAAATAGCGCAATTACAGAGCAATTGCAATCACTCCCTTTAGTAAATCCTGGTGGCAAAAAATATCGCCAATTGTTCCACGTAGTTCTTCAAGCCATTGTGCGAAAAGCGCACCGAGGGTCATTTGCGCACCGGAATACTTAGCATGCAAAGCGGAACGGGAGATGCTGTAATACTTGAGCTTTCAGGATAATTATTTCAGCGGTAAAAATGCATCATTCAGACCTGGCCACCAAGCATTTTACAACACGCAGGCAACAACACAATCCTATACGAATCGTATTGTCGTAGTGTTTTGTGGCTTTACTAAAAGCGCAATTTAATGGGAGTGCGGTGCAATTTGTCTTCATTTTAAGATGACTGAAAATATGGTAGGCAAGGCAAATTGGTTGTTTATGAAAAACAAAATGTTTTGTGCGCTACATTTAGGCCTACAAAGGGTTTCATTTGGCTACACTTTTTCCAAGTGACCGACGAGCATTACATGAGTGATTACAGATTTTCTCATTGCCGTCACAAATTGACTAAGGCAGTGAAACAATGTAGGCTATAGGCCTCATGAATCACATTATTTTACTTAAAAATCAAGCTGTTTTTTTATAAGGTAGGCTTACTGTTGTGTATTGGTGATTAGTCATATTAGTGAACTTTAATGTATTCTAATGTGGCCTATTAGGAGTCAGGTGTGGACTAATTTTATGATATATCTGTCTTTGTGAAATGTGACACGTTCTAATTTCTCAAATAATAGCAGCATCGTCCAAAAATAAATTGGATGCAGTTTTTGGAGGTTTGAAGCTTGAGAAACACTTACAGACATACTGTAACTTTTAGATTATCCCCCACTTGTTACGCATAGATGACATAGCCGTATACCCGTGTGATAATTATGTGAATGCCGAGTTTTATTATTTTATTTTTATTTTATTTAAGTATTTCATAAATGTACAAACATGCTCAATGCTATAGCCTACCAGATACTGATGACTCATGGAGATTTCAGTGGGGCCCATGTGGTGATGATCAATATTTGCATTTTATGTGGATTGTGCATTTGGGGGAGTTTCACGTTGGAAATCGATTTTAGCCTATATGGGTATTACATATATTATGGATATATGTTTAAAAAAAATAACGAACGAAGGTTTAAAAAAACTGCACAACCACAACAGTAGATTGAGCAATGTCCAAAGCGAGCTGCCAAGAGCGACGCAGCGTCAACAACATACGCGTGCGCGTAGACGTGCGCGTGGAGCCTTTTAAAGCAGGTGCTCTGATTGGTTCACACATAAGGCTTACTTTGGTTAATCAGTTAGTGAGATGGAGTCAAATGTTAACATAATATATTTAATGTCGTTTTTGGCACCGGTCTATATTGGCTGTTGCGTGTGTGTGTGTGTGTGTGTGTGTGTGTGTGTGTGTGTGTGTGTGTGTGTGTGTGTGTGTGTGTGTGTGTGTGTGTGTGTGTGTGTGTGTGTGTGTGTGTGTGTGTGTGTGTTGTCTGTCTGTCTGTGTATTGGGAGGTGTGGGGGGGGGGGGATACGCACGTGTTTGGATCCGTCGAGGCGGGCTTGCAGTTAAACAGGGCCATTCAGTGAGAATAGACTTAACGCGAGATGTCATGTCTCTGTACAGTAGGACCAGCGGGGGGTCCATTCGGAGCAAACGAGCCATCACTAACCCCGTTAGCCCCGCGCGCGCTTCAAAAGGGGGGGAGGGGGGGGGGCGACGTGGAGGCCCGTGGATATTATCACTCCCTCATTATGCACGCGCACACGCACGCCGATCTCATGCATCAAACCTCATAGGGTTAGCGGCGACTAACTCAAACCGACGGCAGCGCAAAAACATTGTATGGATTAATATGGGAATGTGGAGAATATGGGTTTAAGATATAGGTGCGTGCAGGGCAAGCGTCGAAATATGCTTTATTCACCTTTGCAATAACCCCCAATATAGCCTAATTATTGTAATATTGTCCTATGATATTATAGGCCTATTATTAGTCCCAGGGCTGAATCCACGCGCAGTTTTTATCCGTGCTCTATAACGGTGACAGCAGCGCTGTCTGTCTTTATTCTGTGTTGCGGCTCGTTACAAAGTCTACCTCCGCATCAGAGAGGAGGAAAAACATTCATTGAATGTGGATTCACAATACGCAATCAAGGCCCCCGAGGCCCGGGCGCTTGACAACTTAATGAGTTCAAGCGACAATCACTCTCAGAATGGACCCGGTTCTGTTTGACCAATGCAACAAGGCAAAAAAAAAGGGGCCGCCCATTTAACTCACGGCCAAAAAAAGAAACCGCATAACTGCAGCCCTAATGACAATGCTGCTGCTGCTGCTGCTGCTGCTGCTGCTGGTGGATGTGAATGTGGGACTATATTAGGACCTGTTGAGACTTTAGCCTACATGTTTTGTTAAGGGGAACCGGGGGAAGGAGGGGTGGGGGGGTGGGGGAGGGGTGGGGTGCTATTTGCCCCCCTAATGAAATATGTCATTACGAGGAATTCATGTAACACAAAAGGGGCGACAGTCAGAAATTGCCCCACTGCTGTTCGGTAATTATATAGTTTTGGCCTGGCAGCGGGCCGCGGCGCGCCGTGGCAGGTGGCTGGTCCATCATGCAAATGGTTTGGCGGTGGCGACGTAATTAGCCGCCGCGACCGCTTCAATTAACAATTAACCAACATGCAATTCTATCTCCAGCGACCGTATAGTTCATCCTGGCTCACTTTTATTTTGTATTCCCCGGTAGTTATAGCCTGAAATGTGCTCATTTGTGGGCCGTCTATACGACGGGGGGGGGGGGGGGGGGGGGGGGGGTTGACTCGATGTATGGGTTTTAATGGCGGACAATTGCTAGATGGGTTTATAAATGAAAGCCTTGGAGATCTCGCGTGTGTTTTGTGTGTGGGGGCCTTAGGGTTTGAAAAGCCGACGATGTAATGCCTATATATATAACAAACTAGTTCGGGGCGGCCACACAGATCGCCGATGTCAGGGTGTGACTGGCTGTTCAATAAGGAGGGGGGGGGGGGGGGGGGGGGTGTCAGGTGTTAAATAGCAAAATGGCAATTTGACGGAGAATAAATACCACTGAAAGCGAGAATGAATCGGTGCCATGTCATGTCAGTCCCAGCAGCGTAAGCGTGGGTCCTGGGACCACATGCTGCGTTTCAGTCAGCTCCGGGGTCCCTGCTTGTCTAACCCCAACACTGATCCCCCCCTTGCAGCCGGCCTGCCAAACACTGTCTCCCCCCCCACCACCACCACCACCATCACCCCCCCCACCCACCCCCCCCCACCCTCCCACCATCACCACCACCACTGGCCCACCCACCCGCACCATTATACCCGCT
>JAOPHQ010005754.1:12500-22500 GCA_030340625.1 Merluccius polli | reverse complement strand
CAAAAACCACACACATCCTGGCACATCTCCTGTGCACATATTCCCACTCAAATCAAACCAACACCTCTTTAAGAAAAAAGAAGAAGAAAAAAAAGAAATCCCATTCCAAGTGTCTTGCTGTGTGGGAACATACAGCAAACAGCCCCGTATGTCAAACCATGTCAAGTGTTACAGCTCCCTTCCTGTCTCAGGAGGAACTAAATATCACCCCAGAAATGAATTCAACTGAAAGGCTTGTCTCCGAAACCCCTTCCTAAAATGATTAACCCTTTGAGTGAGCATTATGGAGTTCAGCCCTAAGTGGTTGTACTCTCTCCCTCTCTCTCTCTCTCTCTCTCTCTCTCTCTCTCTCGCTCCCTCTTGGTGCCTGTAATTGTTCTTTTGCTGTTGTTGCCTTCATCAGTCTCTCTCTCTCTCTCCTCGTTATATGAAAAGGAGGAAAAATGGCTGAATGGAGGAGGGAGATTTTCCCACAGTCTCTCAGCACAGAGAAATACGCCATTGTGGCCGTTCTCCCATCCATCCCCGAGCCCAGAGTTTGACAGACAGTCCGCTTATAATTGAGTGACCATTCTTTCTCTTGTTTGCTGCTGGAAGTAAATGATGGACAATACAGTTGAGTCTATCTGGAAATCTTACGCTATTGTCAGTCAATCAGCCCAGAGTCCATTTTTATTGCTGCCTTAATGTGATAAATAATATATTTCCAATTGGGGGAGAAAGGGGGGGGGGGTTATATAACCAATTCATGTTGGAATGATGATAAGCTATGATACAAGCTATACTTATGGTTATATTGTATTACTGATCCATGAAAGTTTTAGATTGTAATACTTCTAATGTGCTTGAATATTTGGTAGTGGCACTTCAGTTGAATTATCCTTTATGTATTTTTGAAATAATTTAAAAAAAGTAAAAGTCTATCAACAATACCATTATTATTTTTGTACTCCAAATAGAACCCGAGATATGTCCTAATTAATACAGAAGTAGAAGTAGGCCTAATTGGCCTACTTGGGCCTGTTGCCAGCATGATTCTCTCACATACGTGATTTCTCTTTCCCTCACAGCCCCTCTGAGCCCCCCAAAGGTCTGATCCTAGAACCGCCCCTGCATAACACATAACAGTTTATTATTGTAGGTCAGGATGGTGCAGCTGTGCAGCCAAGCCGCGCCTCTCCACTGCGCATGCTCCCCAGCGTCGGTAGCCAATCAGCGAGCAGCGTCGCGCACATGCGGAAATGCAACATGGAGGAGAACATGGACCTGAGTGAAAACGATGCTTCAAACAAGACTAACAACGCGGATAATTATAGGAAGTGCATATGCACGATTTTGAAGCTGCTGGCAGACTTTGGACAAGAGGTCGGTTGGTTCACATGATGTTTATTACTTTTTTTTTTAACGCAACAACGCATGCTATTGTTTGTAGCATCCCGCGTCGCATTGTTTCCTACGAGTCTCCATACAATTAAACCACTGAACTGCTGTGCTCTTGTCTGTAATTTGTGTTGACAATTACACCCATGTGCTATTAAAATGTATATATATGTATGTCACTTTACGTTGTGTTGTATGTCGTTTTGGTCCAAAGCTTAAATTAGGTGAAGCGGTGCTGAAAGTGGACGTCAATGTGGACGCGTTGGGTTCACCGTCGTTGCCAAGGGAGACGGCGTACAACACTTTGCTGCAACACATCTCTAAGCTGCAGGTACGTTACAGCACACTGTATGATCTAGTCATATCACAGCTATAAGCTTTATGTACCCGTGTCCCCCTCTCATATTAATACACACATGTAACCTAACCTGGCTCTATTAAACCTCTTGACCTGAAAACCCCTCTTGCACCAAAGGCCAACAGCCAACACAGTGTTTTTGTTGTTGTATTTCAGTCCGTCTCTGAGAGCCTCAAGACGCTGGCGGCGGCCGAGCGCCACTCAAAGGCGCTCGCGTCACGAGCCAGCGCTGCAGTCGTCCCCTCGTCCCGCAAAGAGGAGACTGCCGTGCACCGGCCCCCCCTCAGTCGCAGAGGGATCAGCGCAGACGAGGAGGAGAGCGAGGCGCACGTTGATGACCTCACGGTGCAGATCAAAGCGGGGAAGTCAGAGGTGGGCACATCAGAAAGATGGTGGCACTCTTCCCTGGCTCTCTCTTCCGTCTCTTTATCTCTCCCCCTTTTTTTGTGTGTGTGTGTGTGTGTGTGTGTGTTTCTCTCTCTCTGTCTCTCTCCCCCCCTTTCTCTCTGTCACTCACTACTCTCTCTCTCCCCCCCCTTTCTCTCCGTCACTCTCTACTTCCCCCTCTCTCTCTGTCAGGCAAATGAATAATCATAAGTAATTGGCCCCAGAGTATGTCCCCATGAAGAGTCGCAGTAAATCAGAGAGCCTGATGGAGATCTGAGGAGTGAGTTTAGCCGAGAATGAGGGGGTCCTTCACCGACGGTGGCTCGGTAAAACGGACCTCGCTGCTGAAGGGTACAGAGAGAGAGAGAGAGAGAGAGAGAGAGAGAGAGAGAGAGAGAGAGAGAGATGGAAAGAGAGGGAGAGGTCCAGGCCCTCGATGGATGATGAAGTGGATGCTCATTACCCTCCGATTGCATGTGGATGAAGGACAAGAGGGCCCCATTCACCGTGTATTTATTTTGGTAGCCAAGCAAACATTATTTGCGTGCCGTGATTTGGTGATGGCAGGCAATCGCAACTATTTTTGGCTACCTGAAATAATACACACCCTGCCGCACCCCATCCCTGTCTGCCCCGCCGTGGCTGTTTTCCGAATCTCGGCGCTCCTCTTGATCCTTATCGGTGGTAAACAGGCGGACGAGTGAATCGACGTTCTATCAGTGGTTCATTAACCCTCTTGCTGTGTCATCACTTGCCAATGTCTCACTCCCTCTCCCCATCTCTCCCTTACTCTCTCTCCCTCTCTTCCCATCTTGCTCTCCCTCCCTCTCTCTCTCCCTTCCAGATTGATCGCAGGATATTTGCATTTATGGAGCGCAAGCAGATGGAGATCAATGAGAACAACGTGCGGGAGTTTTGCAACGTGATCGACTGCAATCAGGGTGAGAACGGTTGTGAGGGGCGGGGGTGCGGGTGGGTGGTGGTGGCTACAGTCTGGGAGGGAGGGAGGGTGGGGGAGGGCAGGGGGGATAGCCAGTCACCCTGCCAACAGATTGCCAATGTTTGGGAGAGTGCTGATTTCCAGAGGCGAGAGGTCAGGCTGAACCGCTCCACAGAGCAGCGCTGAAGTAGGTAACGTACTCTGGTCTCCCAATATAAAAGGAGAGAGCTTAGTCCATGGCAGCCAGGAGACAGCTGTGGGGTTTGCTGGGGTGGGGTGGAAGGGCCATTTTCTTTTCTTTCTTTTTTTTAAATGCAAATCATGATGCGAACCAACGGTGAGAGAGGATGAGGGAATTGCCCTGATATGTCGAGTTAGTGGTTCGTTTTCAGAATGCTGCAATGGCATTATTGTGGGGTTTTATGTGCTGCGGTGTGTATGAAACAATGTAATGGGAGCCTCTGGTTTTTATCAGGTGTGTGTGGGTGTGCTTGTCCCTTCTTAAGTGAATTGCCTTTTGTGTTTGACACAGAAAACAGCTGTGCCAGAACAGATGCAGTATTTACCCCGTACCCCGGATTTAAAAGCCACGTGAAGGGTAAGCATTTCGAAGTACAAGTCCCTCCACCATCTCTATTTAAAATCCTGACATTTAATTTGGAGACTGTGTAGGCCCATGTTTAACCTCGATTCATATAAATGTGGAAGAGCACAATTGATAGACAAGCTTGTCACCTAACATCAGGTAGTGGACTCATTTTCAGAAACATGTTTTTTATTATTTTTTATTATACATTACTTTTTTCATGTTTAACCTACACACATTGCACAGTAAAATGCATAAACCGATTACATATTCCAAAAACAGGCTGGAGCCTATTGCACAGGTGATGCAGCACAAGAGTTTGTCAGTTTAATTGTCTTTGGCTCTTTGGGTCATATACATAGACAAAACAACAAACATTTTATTCAGTTTGTACAAGGAATATTGCCTTAGCGCAGTGTTTCTCAAACTGGGGTCCGGGGACCCCTGGGGGTCTGTGGCACATGGCCAAGGGGTCCGCAAAATAATTAATAAAACTCCTACATGATTGATCAAAAATAAAAAATGCAGATGTACGAAACAAGCGTACCTTTGAGATGAGCCTTTTTTTTTCAAGGGGGACATAACTTGAAAGTTCATTGAGCCAGTAGGGGGAGCACAAGATTTCCAATGCATGTTATTAAATATATATAATACATTTCCTGGCAATTAATACAAGGAGAGTATATTATTTTCAGGTACATGTTCAATGGGTTGGTTTAACATTGCAAACTATAACAATGGTTGGGGGGGGTCCTTGTCAATATATATATATATATATATATATATATATATATATATATATATATATATATATATATATATATATATATATCCATTCTAAGGGTCCCTGGCTTGAGAAAGATTGAGAACCCCTGCCATAGTGGACCGGCGGTTGAGCCACCCAACTGAAAGAGGTTATTATTCTACGTCAATGTCTTTGGTCTGTGGTGGTTTTCACCCACAGTGACCCGGGTGGTGAACACCTATGGGCCCCAGACCCGGGGGGCGGGGGGCCACGGCGAGACCGGGGACCCCCAGAAAGCCCCGCCGGTCAGAGAGTGTGGGAACCCAGCCATAGAGGAGCGCCTCCACAACATGGAGACCCATCTGAAGCTCCCTACAGGTCAGAAAGACATTCGCCTTCCTCTGAATGGTGTTTTGATTTTCGTCAAAGAAATATGCTCTTTGCTCTGTGTATGTGCTGTATATGTATAATAATCTGGGATTAATAAAGTACATCTTATCTTATTTCATAAGAAGGTATTTAAAGGTTGGATGTGAAATTGTAGCGGTTGGCAATATTTTTTTTATACCAAACAAAGTTTGACCAAAATGTATTTTAAACAAAAAAAGTAATCTAAAGTAAAATAATAAATACATAATATATATTTCTTTGAATTGTATCTAATCAGTCAAAATGTGTTTCATTTTTGTTAAGCTAACTTAACTTAAACATGACCATTTTAATGCACGTTGAAAACACATTCACGTTCCTCATACACCTCGCGTACGATTTTTCTTCGGATGCCTATCTCCTGTAACATCCAATATATATCCTCCATTCATGGCTTTTAAATGAGTGTCTGTGTGTCCCCCAGCGGGCCCCGTGCCTTTAAGTGTTTACCAACGGCTGCAGAAGCTGGAGAACCGCATCCTAGAGTTGGAGGGCCTGTCACCAGAGTACTTCCAGTCCGCCGTAAGTTCCTCTGCGCCACAAACACTTCTTCTCATCACCTGGTGAAAAAAACAACAAACAAAAACCGCCATGCCATGTTTTTCTTACCGAGCGTTGAGATCGCATAGCTTAGCTCAGCAAGAGAAAGAGCGGGGAAATCGTGCCGATGAGATTTTCTGAAGCTACGTCACAAAGCGTTGGGTGGGGGGTGGGGGGGGGGGGGGGGGGGTGGTTGGGACATTTAGAACCGGGAAGAGGAAGAAATGCAGTTTGGGGCACAGCTCAAATATGTCAACCGTAGAATCCTGAAACTAAGGAAGTGATGAAAAAGTGAAAGATTAAGAGCTGCGTCTGTGGTCCTTTTTTTTTTAATGTATATACTTTTAATGTCAATGTGCTTGTCATGTATTAGATGTGTATTCCGGGTTATCCTGTATGCTTGCTACCTATATCATAGGCATTTATAATTTTTCTCAGATTTTACTGTCTGAGAAATCTGGCTTATTGAAGCGACTTCTAAGTAAACGATTCTCCTTCCCCTACCAGCCATTCATTTTATAGAAATCATTGTCAACCATAGGAAGTCTTAATTGTTTTGATTGTGCACACATGTCGTGTTGCATGCAATGCACCACTAGATGCCATGCGCTGGTGTTGCTGAGCACAGCGTGTCGCTGCGTCGAGTGCCGTGCGCGATACAAGCCGTCGTGTTTGTTTACGCCGCGCCGCTTGTTGGTACGAACGGGAGCATGAACCAGTTGAGTGTCTTTGAACATAAAAGACTTGCCTCTTTTATATTCATCACATTTCCCTTCTCCCCTTTTTTCTTTCTTTTTTTCAGTTTTTTCTCCCCTACCCCACACCCCTACTGCAATCTCGGAAATATTTTTTTTTGAAAGTGTGTGTGTGTGTGTGTGTGTGTGTGTGTGTGTGTGTGTGTGTGTGTGTGTGTGTGTGTGTGTGTGTGTGTGTGTGTGTGTGTGTGTGTGTGTGTGTGTGTGTGTGTGTGTGTCACTGAAGAGCTTGACACATTTGGCCTCAGTAGCAAACGTTTTGACACGAAACGCCAAAGTGGCTCCTTAACTAATTATGGAGAAATGCAGAGATAAAAGCAGCGCCTTGGGGGGATTCATTGATTTATTTCATGTTTGAGTCTTCTTCTCAAGGTGACGCCACTTCTTCCCGGAGGAATCCTCTCCTATTGTTTACTGAACACCGGGTCACTTTCAGTATCTCCAGTAGAAAAGAGAAAAATGTACTCAAGGTTTAAAATTTCTTCAATTTATTTGATCCGTTTCCTTGTGTAATTCTCTTGAGAACCACCTCTCTTTGAATCAACTTTTCGCTCGTCGGTTGAGTCTCAATTGCCACTGATATATATTTTTCTTTTTTATTGAATTTACTACTTTTTTTTTTTTTTACACGCTCAGATGTGCTCAAGTTGAAGTGTTCCACTATGTGTGTGCTAAGAGTGAAGGATAATTCACAGTATGTTCCCTCACCTGTCTGACCCAAAGCAAACTGCCAGAAGCAGCTCTCTACTCTGCCTGCTCCTTTCTGCACGGCTGCTCGCTAGTTTTATGAAAACTGACAGATGTTAATTGAATACTTGACGGCGGCGGCAACACACACAGGGGGTCTCCGTACTTGAAGCGAAGTGGGTTTAATTGTAATAACTTTAAATGTAATCCATGATTCGTGCACCCACCGAAATTTAACCTCCTGACCACGGTTGTTATGCTTCTGGTCATGTGACCAAAAAAAAAAGGAATCAACTCGAATGTGAACGAATCCTTCCCTGATTAACTGTGTCTCATCTTACAGGCTTCCCTTCACAAGCGGGCCAAGACATCCGCCGCCCAGGTGAGTTGTCCCACCACAGGTAGTATCCGACCTCACACGCTTATTTGGTCGTGTTTACCCGAGAGGCAGTCTCTGATTGGCTGTTGGTGTGCTTCGCGGTGGTTTTCAGGCGTGCAGTCTGACGGAGCTGGACGGGAAGATCAGCGCCATGAAGGCCGCTCTGCTGAAGAGGGTTACCGAGTTTGGCTCGGGGTACGGAGCCGACTGTCCTCCCCTATAGCCCATCGTCTCTCTCTTGCTCTCTCTCACTCGCACACTCACTGGCTCATGCTCTCTCTTTCTCGTTCTTTCTCTTTGTCTCTCCCTCGCTCCTCCATCTCTCTATCCTCAAAAATAAGAAGAAATCTGGATTTCTTATTGCCATCAACGACCCACCATCTTAACGGCTGAAGTTTATTTCCCCAAATAATTTCAACAGTCCTGTAGATGTCAGTTCACCGAGATCATGTTACATTTGGTGTAAGTGCGATTTGCTTTGTGAAATAAAATCTCTGCAATAGAAAATATTTTTAACTCCTTGTTTTTATATATCATATATTTCAACCATAAGTACTTAACATATTGCCGTACGCACTACACCCTTCACTGATAAGTGAAGGCCCTTTGTGACAGCATGTGATTGTGGAATGGGTTCAGGAGTCGCTCAAAATTAAACCAATGAATCGAAGGAAGACGACCTGTTACTGTGCACATGGCTCTTCGTGCCGTTAAGTCATTGTGCTTTGTGTGTGCATCTTGAGCGGGTTGTGTATGGATGTTGTGTACGTCTGCATTGTGTATGTGTGCCTCTGTGCGTGTGTATTTGAGTGTGTGTGTGTGTGTGTGTGTGTGTGTGTGTAATTGGACCAGATGTCTGATTTGTCATTCTGACCGCTGTGGTCTCTCACCCCCCCCCCCCCCCCCAATAGGCCGCCTATTGGTCACCTAGCAGCCATCTTGGTTCTAAGGACTAGCTGGGTGGGATAAGGACCATTACAATCAATGACCTGATGACCGGCACAGTGTTTAGACGACACGTTGGAAAAACGCTGAGCTACCAGCTACATCTAAGGGCAGGCTGGCTGTGGAGCTAAACCAGTGATGTGTTCATTAAAGGCCTGCCCCATTTAAATGCGTCATAAAGGAGCAGGCAGGCGGTTAGGGCGTCTTAGCTAGACTGCGGACACCTGTGATGCCCTAACCCCTACTCCACCATCCTGCCTGAGTCGGTTGCCTTTCTTATTTCTCTCGTCTTAGACGCATACTTGTTTTTAAATATCAACTGCCTTTTGGATATAGTCCTTGTTAGTGGGGTAGTCGGTGACGGCAACGCACAGAGAAGGGAAGGGATCACTTGAAACAAGTGTAGGTTTGTTATCCCGTGAATTAACTGGAAAACTACCCCAGCAAGAGTTGGCCGTTTCTGACAGTTAGAAATGACCGTGAAAATGACGTCAAATTATTTTTAAAAAAAAGGCAAGGAAAGAAGAAACATAACACATATTAGTAGCTTATAATTACCTCACTGATTCCCTGTCGATGTATTCTTATTAATTATGTGTCTGGACAGAAAGTCAAAGTGCCTGTACCAAAGTGCCAATCATACAGGAGGTGACACATCCCCAGTCATATAGGAGGTGACATCCCCAATCATATAGGCGGTGACCCATCCCCGATCATAGATCATGAGTTGGTTAACTTGACTAATTCGGTATAAACTGAAAAGGGTACGCCTTGCACAAAACATGGCAAAAAGTCTGTATAAAAGAGAAAAAGAGAAGGGGTGACTTTTATTCTGAAATGGGGAGACCACCATCAATTTTGGCTTTCTCACAAAAAAATCTGTAAATTAACTGTCAACCGCCCCTTTTCCGGTTTCCCCCACAATTCCTCTTTGTGTTTCCCGTCAGTTTCTAATACACATCTGATTGATTGAGTGACCCAGGAGCCTCAATGAAACGCATTGCATTGTGTGTGTGTTTTTTTTATATTCCATTTTCCCCTTGTGGAAAAGGAGTAAGAAACTTTTATTTTTTTCGTCCTTTTTTGTTTTGTATTTTCTCCTCTTTTCAGGTGTGCCCGGGTTGTTCTGCTCCGTCTGTCTCTCTCCAGCTCTCTGGCAGGAATCCTCCGGCCCAAACAAGGGCCACAGTGCAGAAAAGGGAGCCACTCGAGGGCCGATGGCGCCGTGAAAGGGGGCCCGCTCATTGTCCTGCTGGGGCTTTTGTCTCAGACACAGGCCCCTTATGAGGGTTAATGAGAACAAATTGGTCTGAGTGTAACAAATGGATTAGGGAGGGGGACAATGAGCCCCATATTTAGCTGAGCCTGATTAGTTTGTATCCACCCTTCGTCTTCTGCCCATTGACGCTAGCGAGGACAGATCCGGGAGGGGGGGGAGTTGTGTATGAAGTGTAACTTCTCACTAAATATATCATTATCTTTATCCTTCCCATTTAATTACATGAGCGCAATAACATTCACCTTGTGTCTTTTTTGGGGGGGCCGGGGTAGCCCACTGTACAAATCCCACCACTTACAACACAGCGCTATCGTTAAAAAAATGCATTAAAAGTGCCGCATCACGCTAACATAATTATAATGAAATCCGCCGTTGTTTCATTTCAAACCTACGGCTGTTTTAAAGGTCCATGATTCGCGGGGGTCAATATGTCAATGTTGGTGTCAGTGGTGGGGGGGACACTCCGGGTGGCTGGGCACAGTATGTCCCTTTAACCCCACAAAGACTCACTTCCTCACTTTGGACTGCATGCTCCCCTGTCTGTCCGTCAATCTCCCTCTCTCTCTCCCTCTCTCTCTCTCTCTCTCTCT
>JAOPHQ010005754.1:5000-10000 GCA_030340625.1 Merluccius polli | reverse complement strand
CTGTGTATGGGTGCCGTGGAGGGCCACACTCCATCACTCTTCATTCACGCCCTACTGTACAACAACGGCCTGCCTCTCGGCCATTGTGCCACCGGCTATTGTGCGCCGCTCAACTTTTACGTGACGCAAGTCACAGCCACCTATTGACAATTACGCGAACAGTAGCCTCGCACAAAGGTACGCCGAAATACCGCAGAGAGAGAGAGAGAGAGAGAGAGACTGAAGCATCCTGTCTTTACACCGCAGCGTAAACGCATAGCGCCCTTTCAAAACCGCCGTTCTCGTTAGCTGGTTACGCGCATTTTTAAAGGTCGCTAATAGCTCGTGCCGTGCGTCACCAGCACACACCCACCCCCCCCCCACCCCACCCCCCCCCCCCCCCCCCCCCCACCCGCCCCATATAATGCAGCAAACACAGTAAAAGTCAGTAAAAAGACTAGCGTCCGTCCTTTCCCCCCCATCTCTGCTCTACCTTTTTTTTGAATGCTAACACTAGCTTACAATTAACCTCCCATGCTACTCTCGCGTACAATCAACAGTGTTTCATGCACCTTCTTAAGAGCATGTAGCGGTTAGCCATTCTGGCTAGGAGAAAGAGACGAGACCCCCCCATGGACCAAACCATGAGGTCTATTCTACCATCACCGCCAGGGGATGCGCACAACAAACACTAGCTGGCTAGCTAGCTAGCCCCTACACGCCCTGCTAGCCCACTAGCATATAAACATGAACATATGCCGCTTGTTTGGAGGCTTTTATCCAATGCGTCTTAAAATATTGCGAGTGCATACGTTGTTTACAGCGGGAGTCGAACCCCTAACCCAGGCGTCTGTCCGCTTCGGATTCAAGCCCACCTACCGATACAGTGATGAGTTTGTGGGATTGGGGCGGGGGGGGGGGGGGGGGGGGTAGAGAGTGAGCAGAGAGAGGAAGGCGCGGCAGTTCTTGAATGACCCCAGAATATGGAGTCAGACATCACAACACCACTCTCAGCGTCTCACCCCCCCCCCCCCCCCCCCAATCCTCCCCCCCCCCCCCCCCCACCTCCTCCTCCTCCGATGAGGTGCTCTCAGCTCTTTCAGCAGGGAAAGCCTCCCTGCTCCCACCCTCACTCGTCCTCCACACTTTGCTCGAGTGTCATTAGGATTGTAAAGGGCCGCAACGCTCTCTCTCTCTCTCTCTCTCTCTCTCCCCCTCGCATCTCTCTCTCCTCTCTTTCCTTCCTTTCTCTCTCTCTCTCTCCTGTCGACTCTCTCCTCCCTCTCTCTCCCTCGCATCTCTCTCTCTCTCTCCGCACTTTTCTTCTTCTCTCTCCTCCCTCCCTCTCTCCCTCTCTCTCTCTCTCTCTCTCTCTCTCTCTCTCTCTCCTCACTTTCCTTCCTCTCTCCTCTCCACTCTCTCTTTCTATTCTCTCCCCTCCCTCCTCTCTGCAGATGTGAGGAGCTGCTTGCGATAACACACGACACACAGGGAATGTAGAGATCTGAACACAGTGGTCAATGGAGGGTCACTAGGAGGAGGAGGGGTGTGGTGTGTGTGTAGGTGTGTGTGTGTGTAGGTGTGTGTGTGTGTGTGTGTGGGGGGGGGGGCTTTACTGCGGCGCTTCAATCTGTAATCTGTGCCCATGCATCTTTCATGGGTCATTCCAGCGCCGCGCTCAGCGAGATTGCTAGCCTTCGCAAGCTCAATTCTCCTTCATTGGCCCTCACCGGAGCCGGCCTTGTTAAAGTCGGGGTCTGGGGGGGGCGCCCAAAACCTCAGAGGGGTGTAACACCTCTTTCCCAATTTTTACCATGGTGGTTTTCGTTTATTTATTTATCTTTCGGGTTTTGTTTTTGTACTTTGCCCGGCGAGCTTTTTCGGGGGGCTACCAGAGATTTGTGTCTTTGAAATTATTCCATTTTGGTGAAGAAAAAGAAATTGGTTTGGGCTGATCCTGTTTTGTTCCTTGGGGTGTGTGTGTGTGTGTTTGTGTAGGGGGGGGCGGGGGGGGGGGGGGGGGGGGGGCAGCGTGGTATTATCCTGGGCTGACACCGGTGGCGAAGAGGCAATCATGGTGGCCCTCGCTTCCACAAAAACACTCCATCTGCAAGGAGAGGAGGAAATCACACCACAATGACGGCTGACTCCCTGCCTCTCCCTGGCAGCTGGGCCCTGGGTCCGCAAGACGTCCACCCCGGCACCCACAGCACCCGGCTCCATGGCTCCCGCACGCACGCACGCACAAACACACACACACACCAAGATAGATACACTCACATGTACAGATAGATGCGCACACATATACACATGTACATACATAGATATACATACACACACAGATAGATACACACATGTATACAAACCGATAGATACACACACATACATACACACACATACACACATAGCTACACACACACAAACACAAACACAGCAGCTGTAATGTGCAAAGACAAAGGCTGTGCACCTGCTCTCACACAGCATAGGACATATCTGTTCCTCAAGTTTGTTTCCCCCACCAACCAACACACCCTCCTCTCCTCTCCCTTCCCGCCCTGACCAGGAATTTGTCTTGTTTTCCAAGTGATTATTAAAGGTGCAGTGTGTAGGATTTAGTGGCATGTAGCAGTGAGATTGCAGATTGCAACCAACTGAATACCCCCCCCTCCTCCCCTCCCTTTCTAATGATGTAGGACGGTGGCCTGTAAGGTGCCAGTGTAGGTACTTACCAAAATGATGTCATCATCTATGGCAGCATCGAGTAGCCAAGTGTGAAGAGCCTTGATCGATTTATAAATTGTATTTCGTTATTTATTCTGGAAAACTATCGGTCATAGCTTACAAGTAAGATAGCGATTATGATTAAAAAATTAAAAAACGCGTCCTCTCTAGAGCCGTTAGTCCGTTCTGGGCTGCTGTAGAAACATGGACCCGCTCCCTATGTAGATATGAAGGGCTGATTCTAAGGTAACGAAAACACAAGTGTTATTTTCATAAAATTAAATGTTATGAAATTAAATTAATATATTAATAATATTATATTTCAAGTCCATTCCGCTAGATGCCACTAAATTCTGCACACTGCACCTCTAATAATGACTAACCTGGTCATGATCACAACTAAATCACCACCACAAGGAAACTATAGGGTCATGACCTAACCACCACCACCACCACACTACACCCTCTACCCTAACCACCACCCTACACCATCCACCCTAACCACAACCCTGTCGCCAAAAGCATACGTTGACAGTGTACGTTTTCGTGAACACTGGATTACGTCGCATTTCAACGTAAAATAGCGTGTTGTACCTACAGTATCCGCGCGTGGCGCTGTGGAGGCGCCTGAAGAAAGCACAACCAACAAGGACATTTCCTGGTTATAAAATACATAAATTGCTGGTTATAAAATACATAAATTAGAATTAAGGTGACGGTGATGCAGGGTTGCCAGCTTCACGGTTTTCTCGCCAAATTGGGCTGTTTTGAAAACGGAGTCGCGGGTGTAAACCTCAAAGACGCGGGTCACGTTTTTTTTGGGTACTTTCAAAACCCACCACAGAAACAGTTGGGGTGTAATAATATGTATTGTATAATCTTTATGAAAACTCAGTCAGAACAACACAGTTTCACTCCCAGAACGTCAAATAGCGACTGTCGGTAAGGGCACTTTAGCGTCAGTCACTGACGGAGAGGGGGTTCAATTCACTACAATGTGATGCCGTCTCCGGCGATATTTGACATTCAGAGCGGGTGCTCCAGCAGCCCATTCACTCCTGTATTAACCCGACCACGGCTCTAATGGACGATGTGGGCATCCGTCCTATTGGTTAGCTTATTAGCAGGGGCGGTTCTCGGATCAGACCTTTGGGGGGGCTCAGAGGGGCTGTGAGGGAAAGAGAAATCACGTATGTGAGAGAATCATGCTGGCAACAGGCCCAAGTAGGCCAATTAGGCCTACTTCTACTTCTGTATTAATTAGGACATATCTCGGGTTCTATTTGGAGTACAAAAATAATATTGGAAAGGTAAAAATGTCCTCTTCATGTGGGGGGGCTGAGATTGAATTTGGGGAGGCTGAAGCCCCCCCAATAACGGCCTAAAACCGCCACTGGCCGGGACAACGAGATATAAGAAGAGGGCTCTTGGGGACGCCAGTGATTATTTCTACGTCACCTGAATTGTAATGTCAAATACGAGTGCGACATTGTGGCGCAGGGGAGAGAATTGCGTGTGATCCGCACAGGAGACCCGGGTTCAAGTCCCAGTGAGGGAGTGTGCTGTGGTGTCATTTTATTTCTACATGAATTGTAATGTCAAATACAAGTGCGACTTCCTAGTACATCACAGTGGATGTCCAGGTGGCGCCACGCAGAGCGCTGCAGGTTATCAGATCTGTAGACCAGGGTTCGAGTCCCGGCAAGGGACATCTACGTGTTTTCCTCTTGTGTATTGTGATGTCAAATACAAGTGCGACTTCCCTACAGGTCATAGCGGGGCGTCTCGGTGGCATGATGGAGAGAGCCGTGGTCTACTGCTCTGACTGACCTGGTATCGTATCCTGCTAGTCGGACTCTGTCCCCATTCCCTGGGCCCAGGGGTAGAGGGTGGTATAAGAAGGGTTATTGGGGTTGACAGAGGGCTGTTGGAGATGTAGTCTGACACTCCTGGCATACCGCAACAGTCAGGGTCCCAGTTGGGTAGAGGTCAGTAACAGTTATGCAATTAGGTGTCCCCAACTGCTGTACAGCAGTTGGGGACACCAACTTGCACAACTGTTACTGACCTCTACCCAACTGGGACCCTGACTGTTGTGGTATGCCAGGAGCATCACACTACATCCCCAAGAGCCCTCCTTATACCCCCCTCCACCCTTGGGGAAAGGGGAGAGTCCAACTACCAGGTCAGTCAGAGAAGTAGACCACAGCACTCATGCCACGACCTGTAGGGAAGTCACACTTGTATTTGACATCACAATACACTAGAGGAAACCTCATAGATGTCCCTTGCCGGGACTC